>JAECUM010007849.1:0-29057 GCA_016617855.1 Megalonaias nervosa | reverse complement strand
GGATGTTTCACAATCGGGATGTTTCACAATCGGGATGTTTCACAATCGGGATGTTTCACAATCGGGATGTTTCACAATCGGGATGTTTCGTAATCGGGATGTTTCACAATCGGGATGTTTCACAATCGGGATGTTTCACAATCGGGATGTTTCACAATCGGATGTTTCACAATCGGGATGTTTCACAATCGGGATGTTTCGTAATCGGGATGTTTCACAATCGGGATGTTTCGTAATCGGGATGTTTCGTAATCGGGATGTTTCGTAATCGGGATGTTTCACAATCGGGATGTTTCGTAATCGGATGTTTCACAATCGGGATGTTTCGTACATAGTATTTCTTCACAAGATACTGTATTTTCCATCTTCATTAATTGCATTTGACAGAACAAATATTATAATGCCTATAATTATGCATTTTTATGAAAGTAAAAGAAATTTAAAATAAGGCAAATTTTTAAATTGTTGAAAGTACAATAAAACAACAAAATCCGAAAATATTTTTAACGAGTCTATACCTACCAATGACAGTGCATACATAAGTTGCTGTTGGGTTTTTGCGTCTGTGATTTATTATATGGATTTAATGCTATTTTCAGCGCATGATAGCTATACATGGCGGACAGCGCATCTGGTGGAGGACAATCTCGGGAAAAGCCCTGGAACAACAACCTACCCACGGGAAGCTACTGACAAGCTTTCTCATATACCCTTGGCGGCCCGAGACTAGAAACCACTAGAAACCACGCGGACAGAGGTGAGATGGCAGTGATCGATAAAGACGAGCACTTTAGACTATTACTACTACTACTACTACTACTACAACTACTACAAATAATAATAATAATAATAATAATAATAATAATAATAATAATAATAATAATAATAGTGCAAATATTCACAAGGGTAGCTTTATAAATAGTGTTTAAGACGTACGAATATAACAGCTTAATGTTTAGGACGTTAGGCAGAAAGAAAAGTATTGACAAATCAATCATTCCTATTTAAATTATAAAATACCGTACATAGAGAAAAAGACTGAAAGAAATTAGCTTGTAATCAGAATAATGATGCAGTAATTAGAGTAATAATTGAATGTTTTTTTTATTGTAATGTATATTATTGTTAAAACATCACCAATGAATGTGTAAAATTAAGTTTAAGAAACATCTTTTAAAACTTACGGATAAAATGCCCGGTTGCGAAACGATCAGATTACGAACAACTGACATTTCTGAAACATATGTCAAGTTTAAGCTGCAAATATCATCACCATCATCATCATCAGTAGTAGCAGCAGTTCAATCGATAGATGAATAAATGAAAGTTTTATAATAAGAGCTGAATCGAGTTGAGTTGTTAATACTACATAGATTGTTAAACTCTTCATACAGTATTGATTATTATGTATGTTTGATATGGTATCTTTCATAGAATTCTATATATAAGTAGGTTACAAGTATCCCCTATGTTGAAAAAATGTGCCTTTTTGTGTAGATATAGAAGACGAGTTTCACCTTTTGCTCCTAATTTTCCATGTATAATAGCTTGAAAAATGCCCATTTACGTCGACATTTTATTGTGATACAAATTAGACAAAGTACGACTTTATTCCAACAATCAATAATAATATTAATGCTCCACACAATTTTGCTATTTATCTAGCAAAATCTAAAGAAGTTAAGAGAGTCAGGTTGTTAATCCTTGAATTGGTATGTTTTGTACTTGTACCATATTTTTAACACATGCATGCAATTTGGGCCGGTTGCGTATGTTACAAGAATAAAGGCTATTATTATTATTATTATTATTATTATTATTGCTATTGTCGTTATTATTATTATTATTATTATTATTGTTGTTGTTGTTGTTGTTGTTGTTGTTATTATTATTATTATTATTATTATTATTATTATTATTATTATTATTGTTGTCGTTGTTATTGATAGTGGTATTATTATTATTATTAAAAAATTATCATAAACATATGATATTTCCAACCCAGTGTTTAATTTATTTAAAAAGGAAGTATTTCATGTAGAGAATATTTAAGTACCTCCGTCTACAATTTACCTTTAAAATAAAAGAGATATTAATATTAGGAACACAAATTTGCTTTCTATGATAAATATTTCGATGTCTGGAAAACCCCGTTATAAAATTGAAGACAATTACTTATTTGATTTTATGAGTGATCTCACTTTTTGTGTATTTAAAAAAAAATTGCAAGCAATTTATTCAAAATATATTAAAAGATCGCATCTTCTTGCGCTGAAACTTTTAACTTCAAAAAATTATATTGAGACAACGTCCACTGAAATTAGTAAAGGAGATTTTTAAAAAATGAAGTAAAAACAAGGTCTTACCTCCAAAATTTCCAGTCACAAAACTTTTGTCGGGATTTTTCAATAACTGCTTAACTACACTTATAAATACTTGAAACCCAATACTATGACTGTGCGATAGTAAAACTTACATAAAACCTGAACACCTCAGTCCTTCGGTTGCGATCTTGACCATAGTGTCCATACCATCCCTTGAGGAAAGTAGAAAATTTAGTTAGCCAATCAGAAAACGCCCGTGAGATACAGCCAATCGGATTTAAGTAGCTTTAATGAACAAAGTCGAGGATATAGATATGGGTCGCATTCATATGTCGTAATGGTGTGTTGATTCCGGAAAAAGTTATTTTATTTACAAACAGAATTAGTTTTTCCCAGGTACCGTACCTGTGTTTGGATACTAGTTCTATTTCATGATAATAACACCTACTTAAGGCGCAGTTTGCATAGTGCCCCATTCTTTTCCTATTAACCATGGTAACAAGTCTTAAATCAATCAATCACTTATCAGTTTGACAACACACAGACCAGCTCTTGTACAAACGACCTTATTCTCCATTCCCAGAGCAGGTGTGAATAGGAGTACATGCTATTAAGGCGGAACTTTGATTGGAGATAATCAGTAAATCACTTTATACCTTTTTTCGCGGAGTAAACACAAAATAATCACCAAAAGTTATAAAAATGTCAGTAAGAAGTAAATACAAAACTAAAACTTAACCATATACTGTATCCATCACAAATACTTCAAAATCAAACCTCTCTCGTAATACTGTATCCATCGCAAAAATTTCTAAATTATTTAGGAATTGCTAGAATGAAAACTTTCAAAATTTTACTTAGAAAAACAATTATAAGATAATCGATGAGATGTACATCTTGTCTGTTTTCCAAAACAGCCACCGTGATGAACCCTTTTTAATCTTGATCAGCACTGATTTTCGATCCATATGTTCGTTTGATATACTCTTGATGAACACTTCATTTAACAGCATATTGATGGTAAAGGACTCGTCATAAAGAAAACACAGCAGCTGCAACTATAATAACAAAAACAACAACAACTACTACTACTACTACTACTACTAATGATAATAATAATAATAATAATAATAATAATAATACCAACAACAACAATAACATAATATAAAGTACTACATATTATACAAGACGGGTCTTTGTTTGCTACTTAGACATTGTCCTAATCAATACAGATAAAAATGCTGTACAATCTTGGGGGATTCCAGATTTTAAATTAAATATAAAATTTGGTTCAGACTCACAACAGTTTGTATTTAAATATTCTTTATGAAGCAACAGTCAACAGGTCCAAAAAATGACTTCCTTTGATATATATAGTACGTTTGATTACTGTGTAAAAAAATGGTATTTATACATTCCGTTTAAAATAATGTGCACTGGCATTATAGTAGACATTTTCTAATTTATATATAACAACCGTTAATTGATATTTAATTAATGCATTTACATATAAGAACAAGCTCAAACACATTCTAAAGCCACTCTGGTACAATTGTTATACATTATTTAAATAAATAAATCAATAAATAAATAAATAACATTTTAAAAATATAAAACTGGGACTTATTAATATAAATATCTTATGACGGTTCAACAATAGCTATTTGAAGAAGAAAAAAAAGAAAAAAAAAACCCACAAATAATCCGAATATAGTCGAAAGGACAAATATACTGTACATTCACAAATGTCAATAGCTATTGCATTTTGCCAATTATTTACGGTTGTGAAAGATTACCACCCAGCTTTATAAAAGTTATCATCACGTTATTTGTCTTTTTAACAATATATGGAGGTGTGATAGTTTATCTTGACACTCATGTGTCATCGACCCCTGGTGTTTGACAATATACACACCACTAGATGTCGGTTTCACGCCTCAATTATAAGCCGTAGTCAGAGAGCGTAGGTGCCCGATGGAGTGAAATCTAGTACAGGAGTCGTGTATAGATCTGAAATGTATCTTATCTTTACGATTGAATTATAATTGGGTAATGATCATATAGACTAGCGGTAATAAGCTAATAGTGGGGAATAATTCTGTGTATATAAACAAAAACATTGGGTGACGTGTCATATCAATTTTACAATAATTAGCAATGATAGAAAAGTGGAAATGCAATTAGTCGTGGATAATTGATAGTCCCTAGTGACACATGTACTTTATGAACGTTGTAATGATGATTGCGATAAAAGGCTGATAGTCTTCTATATGATGTTCATCTTTGTTTATATCTACGTGTCTTTTAAAACTAAATTCTCACTAGTAATAAACACCCGGGATTAAAGATGAGAATTATCTCTTGTCATACGAACATAATGATAGCCCGATGAATGGATTAATGGGTGTGTAGACAGACAGACAGACCAATTAGACATACATACATACATACATACATACATACATACATACATACATACATACAGGCAGACAGACAGACAGACAAATAGATAGATAGATGGTTCACTTTTAAATGGTGGGATATTAAGACCCTTTCCTCTGATGTTGTTATTGTTGTAGGGTTTAACGCCATTTTTCAGCACAAGATAGGCTATACATGGCGGCAAGTATAACTGGTGAAGGAAAAACCCTGGAAAACCCCGGGAAGAACCACCGACCCACGAGAAGCTACTAGCAGGCTTTCTCACATACCCATATTATCCGAGCCTGAGACTCGAACCCACGCAGACAGAGTGAGATGGCAGTGATCCGGAACAGTGAGCGCTTTAGACCACTAGGGACCCCTCCCTTTCCTCTGAGACAGACAGACAAGCAGACAGACCGACAGGCAGAG
Source organism: Megalonaias nervosa (assembly GCA_016617855.1). Classification (NCBI taxonomy): domain Eukaryota; kingdom Metazoa; phylum Mollusca; class Bivalvia; order Unionida; family Unionidae; genus Megalonaias; species Megalonaias nervosa. Next base: position 23,880 of record JAECUM010007849.1, on the reverse strand, counting down.
AGAGAGAGAGAGAGAGAGAGAGAGAGAGAGAGAGAGAGAGAGAGATAAACATAGAGACAGATAGATATACAAAGAGTGAAAGTGGGTACGAGAAGTTTGATTGATACCCCCATCATTAATATTACCATACAATTTAAATCGCATTTTTACTGGCATCATTCATAAATTATATCATAAAATCAGGTTTTATGCCAATCCATTTTATAATGCCAACGGCAAGAAATCCAATAAAAACTAGTACTTCTCCGAGTTACCACGTTCCGCTTTCAATGAAGGTTCAGACATTGAAACGTTAGTTTTGAGGGCAGAATTCGGAAGTATCAAAACTCAGTTTTGCACGTGCAGAGGAGCAGCTAGTATATTTTTGCCGCAATGCAAAGCGTACCGATGGGCCCCTGCAAATGCAATAGCTGGGATATTTTGTCCCCTATGCAAAGCTTTTCGATGGGCCCCTGCAATGTCTATAGCAATTTTGCGTGTCCAAAATTACAGTATTTGATGAATGTTATATTGCTTGTTCCTAGTGTCGTTATACAGTGTAAAGAAATAATCTGTTTGGATGGGCTTGTGGGCCCACGGTATTCTAGGACACCTATGCCTTACATACTCGTGCTATATGGTAGCTACGGTCCTTTGCATGTGTAATTACATTTAAAAAAAGTATTTTGTATGCTTGCTAAAGGTCTTTGCTCTAACCGAAACAAAACAAAACTGACTCCCAACTTATACAGCTCTATTATGAACGAATATATATAAATGGAAGTTAAGATGAAATGTGTTTAAAAAATGAGTACGTTTTCCTCCATCCAATTATATTATCTTTTTTCTATCGTTCACTATTAGTATTCTCGTATTTTATCAATTATGTAGCTTTAGTATTAAAAAAAGTGATACAACCCATATCTGTCTCATCGCATGTAAAAGCAGAATTAAAAGCAGGAAGGACAATTTATACTCGGTGTAACAAGCAGAAAACTTTACTTAAAATAAATAACTACATGTACAGCTGGCTATTATTATGTAGGTTAGATTCCAAGGGACAAAACAGCATGTATTTGCCTCGCCTGCCATGATACAGTATAATATGTAGAAGGATTAATTAAACTTAATAACAATAATTCAACTCCGAAAGTTATTTAATGTGGCTTTGTACCTCAAAAGTAATATTATACAATTCTTATTTCTACACAGCTAACTGCTCCGGTAGGCTAGTGGTTAGAGAGCCCGCTTCGGATGCGATAGGTCGCGGGTTTGAACCCCGGCCGAGTCATACCAAAGACTGATAAATATAGTACTATCAGCTGCCTCGCTAGGCGCTCAGCATTAAGAATTAGTGTTAGGAATGGCCGGCCTGGTATCAGCATAATGTGACTGGGTTGGACATGATGCTACTGGTCTGCAGCATGATGCCCCAGTGCTAGACATCACTATAAACTACCACGCTACAGACATCGTAGCGATATGGCTGAAAAACTGTTAAAGCTACGTTAAAAACCCAGAACACACACACACACACACACACACACACACACACACAAACACACCTCTACACACTTAAGATTATGTATTGTTTGGTGTGTGTGGTTACTATTGTTTTGTTGGGGGTTTTATGGCTGAGAGGGTTGCGGGGGTGGGGTGGAAAAATTACTACGAAAAACCAGCGGCTTTTGGATGCAACTGCTTATCAATGTATGCGCTAGAATGGCATTGTGATGGGGAACACATTTGTCTAGACCATCCACCTCATGATCTTATGAGAAGTGTTCAACAAGATGGGTGATGGATGTATTGCCTCATATGAAAAGTTTGACCAATTTACTCTATTTTCATATTTTTGCAACAAACCTGAAAAACTGAAGGTTTAATATCATTTATACAATTAAAATGATTAGTCGCGTACTTCAACAGTTCTGACCAAAACTACTTTTATTTTCAATATAAAAAATAAATTCTGTAACAAAATCAGAATGTATTCTAAACAACATAATGTTCTTTTATCTAATAATAATTTATGTGAACAAGACAATATATTCAAAGATCAATATGACATACAATGTCCTTATATCAAAGAATAATTAATATCCACAAGATAATGTGCCCTAATGTTCATTTAAAACATTTCTGTGGAGAAGACATGAGTTTTAAGATGTATATAAAAATTCTATCAAGGCAAATTAAATTGTTTACACATAGCAGCTTAATAATTATTTTTTTTGAAATCAAAACTAACGTGATCTTGCAGTAAATGTATATATCTTCCTTTCGCCATAACAAATTTATCTTTCCTAGAGTGAGTCACTTTTAATCTATTATCAGCGTTAAAGTCAATTATTTTAATTTTCTTCCGGGTGTGACCTTATCGTTTTTAGAAGGAGGGCAAAGATCTGTAAACCAATAAAGCAAAAATAAATTTTACAAATCACCAGAAAATCTGCATGACTATCTATTGCTTTGCAGTTTAGGGACATTCGGAGGTGTGGTCACCCTTAAATAAGATGGGGGAATAAACCATTTTTTAAATTAAAACGACAGGAAGATTTCTTTGACAGTATTAAATATATCTGCTTCTTCTTCTAAGTTCAAATTCTTAAGAAAAGTGAGGCGGGAATTTTCAGCTCATCTAGGACAAACAGTATAAATGACATAGTGAGATACGGAATTGGACTCTCAACACCTTGCAAACTTTATTTGTACATACTTAACAATAGATAGACTCTGATTGCATTTCAACATTTATGATGTTATACTATCATGTGTATACATAGTTATACCATAGAATAGACGCGCGCGGTTTACGATCAAAGGAATATCATTTACCCAGTCTTATTGTTCTGAAATTCACACCAACTTAACGTTGTGAGAGTTTAGCGAAGAGGTGCGTAGCATTGTAGTCTTATCTGTAAGCCAATCAATTATTTACCTGAGTCAATTAGCGACTGATTGAAGAACAACCTACCAGAATAAATATATTTTCCAGTTTATCACTTTCCCTGAAGTGGAAGGATAAAACAATTAAAGGTATAATGGTGCTTTGATAACTGCACCGCATATGTACAAGCAAGATTACATATCACAACTGGGGTTTGTAATTCAGTCTATTTGGCGATCGCGTTGGCGGGTTATTGATACATCGGAGTTGTCGGTGAAAGCCGGTACCGGATTTGTAACATCTACAAAGTTTTCACGAGTGGTAAGCAAACTAGTGAAGCTGTTGAGAAAGCTGTTCGACACACATGCATATCGTTAATGAATCGCACGTCCTGATACGTACCTTGGTGTAAAATTATATTCCCATATTTATGGATGGATTGCTGGGTAAGCCAGCAAATCCGATATCCTTAAACATAATGAAAAGATGGACCTGTTGATTAAAACTTTAAAAAAACCCTGTCTTTACGTATGTGTGTCTGACCTAATATAGCATATTCCATGATGAAACTATTAGCACCAACTGACCCACCATCATATCTAGCTAACAAATAAGTACCCTGATTCATTTATTCAGTTATACGCATACGTGCACACAAAAGTTTTAAATTCTCTGCGTCACCAGGTACCACTGACCGTTTCTATATATTGTCCATATATGTATCAAAAGTTCCAAAAATGTACCAATAGTTCGCATGACGGTTCGAAAGATGATGACAAGGTCACAGCTGGCGTTGCTGGAACCCATGGTACTATTTCGAACGGGTGCACCGGATTAAGCCTCCATTTTCAACACAGAAGTTTCAGCCGCACAGTCTTTGAACTACTCAAACCTATCATCAGAGATTGGCATCACTAATATACGAGAATCCACAGGAATAAACTCTGATTGTGCTGCTTGCTATTAAGACACAAAAAAAATCATAGCTTGCCATTGTCCACTGACAGTGGAACACGTTCTTGTAGAGTGTATCGACATTGACAGTGGAACACATTCTTGTGGAGTGTGATGACACTGACAATTGAACATATTTTTGTCGAGTGTATCGACACTAATAGTGGAACACATTCTTTAAAACTGTGTTGACATTGACAATGTTACATATATTCGTCCAATGTATCGGCCTTTTAAAGCTCTTTGACACCGCCAGCTTTTTCTTTACGTGTATTCGGCTGTGATTGAATCCCTAATGTTTGGTTGTTTTTTTATGTTGCAAAGTTTTATCATCACCCTTTTTGAAAGTTAACTTTTACACGGCACTTTATAGCCAGGAATGTGCTGTTTTCAATATATACAGCACTTCTCCTATCTTACAGAGTAGAAAAAAATTTGGGGAATTGTTTTCTTTTACAAAGTGTTATAATAGATGAAATCTCCCTCTCATGTTGTGAGGGCCCCGAGTGGCCGAGTGGTCTAAAGCGCTCACCGTTACGAATCACTGCCATCTCTCCTCCCTCGAGTCTTGAGTTCGGCCAATGTGGATATGTGAGAAAGCTATCCAGTGGCTTCTCATGGGTCGATGGTTCTTTCCGGTGTTTTGCCGGGTTCTTCCTCCATCATTTATACTGTCCGCCATGTATAGCCTATCTTGTGCTGCAAAATGGCGTTAAACCCTACAACAACGACAACTCTGTCATATTGTCTTATCGCACGTTCTGATAATAATAAAAGAGTAAAGTTTTGTCTATAAATACATTGTAAACACACATGCGTAGATGCACTATAAATGCACATTATAAATACAGTATTAATACATATGTGTAAATGCAATGTACATAATACATACATACACACGTACATACATACATACTTAACATACATATATACATACACAGATACATACATACATACATACATACATACATACATACATACATACATACACACACACATATACACATACATACATACATACATATACACACACATATATCCATACATTGACACACACACACACACACACACACACACACACACACACACACACATATATATATATATATATATATATATATATATATATATATATATATATATATAATGCAAACTACGTTCTTTACTCTTTCTAGGCTTTCGATCGCACCGGTGGCCTAGTGGCTAGAGCGTCCTCGTCGGATGCGCCTGTTCGAACCCTGGCCGAGTCATACCAAAAGACTTATTAAAATGCTACTAACAGCTGCCTCGCTAGGCGTTCAGCATGAAGAGGTTAGTGTTAGGACTGGTCGGCCTGGTGTCATGATAATGTGACTGGGTGGGACATGATGCTACACGTCTGCGGCTTGATGCCCCAGTGGTAGGCATCGCTATAAACTGGCACACTGCAGACAGCGTTGTGATATGACTGAAAAAGTTTTAAAGCTACGTTAAAAATCCAATTCACACACATACACACACATATATATACATACACACACATGTACACACACTTTCTAGGCTTTCTCATAGTAAACTAGGTAAGAGAGCTATAGCAATATTAGAGGTAACGACGGTGGTTATAAATTGCTCCAGAATGTGTTCATGCACTACAGAGCCGTCAATTTTCACAATACCTTAAGATAATTAAATTGTATTTTTTATGAGGAACTCCGTATCTACGATTTAGGCCTAAGTCTGAAGAAAAGGCAAAATAATGTTAGGTTTTGTTCAAACTGTACACAAAGAACTGTGGAATGGTTGGTTGGTTGATGCTATAACAAAGAATTGTGGGAATGTTTGATTGATTCAGACTCTCCATAAAGAATTGTGGGAATGGCTGATTGATTGATTGATGCTTAGGAGTACATCAGCACATGAAAAGTTATATCGTACTGAGGCAACTGTAGCAAAGTGTCTTGCCCAGAGTGAAATCACGGCATCCGAACCTGCCTGGTTTAAGGAAGATTCCAGACCTCGTCTTTCTGTACGTTTCATATATAAAAAAAAGAAAATACACTTGCCCATGGAACTAAAAGCTGTAATGTCTTTATTTTTCAAAAACAAACTGTGATTGCGTTTTGTTGTACTCCTGTAAAAATAAATTGACGAACGTAAAAACCATGTTCAGTGGCATACATATTTTGAAACCTAATCTCTTTTCAAGCGACTGTCCTTGATAGATATGACCTGACAACTGCAAGGTTTTAGTATGAAGTAATTAAGCGGACCAAATATTATCGGACGTACAAGGACATTTTCACGGCCATCAATTAAATGATATAATTTAAAGAAAGCTTAATTTTTCTTCAATCAACGTGATATATTGCATGAAGACTTGTTTTCTTCAACATATCCTTCAGAATCTTTGCGTGACAGACTTCTATACTCCACTGATAAAGGCAAACAAACCATTGTACTAAGCAAATTATACTGAGGCACAGTCTACATTATTCACTAGAAAATAATTTCAAAATTTTACCAAATCTTTCTAAAAAGTATGTAGGTTTGTTACAATCGCACCATGTGACGCAGAAAAACAACAGAAATTGTTAGTTCATGACACCAGAAGGGAATTACTGTTGTATTCATGTGCCGTTCTAGTGTCTTTTAAACATGTTGATAAATAATGGTTAAAATATAGTTCTGTTATTTATTTCTTGCAATTCTCACTGGGGTGTTTTTTTCGAACTATTTGTAATTATAAGAAATGAACTTGATATTTTACGGGATTAAAAAGGTCATGAGGCTTAAACATCGAGTGTATACTGCATGAAAAGTACATGATTCCCAAATTCGTGAAAGTTATAACACATTTTTGCTTCATGAATCAGGAAAAAATATCAGGTTTAAGTCTTAATAAAAGATAAACTTAACCGTGTCAACTTGGATCTACGGGAGAATTATCCAACGGCAGATTCGAGTCTCCTCTTAGCAGAAGAGCACGCGCTGCACGCGAGAAAATAACGTAGTCAACCAGTTTAAAAGAACTACCCAGACGACACGACCAACCAGGGATGAGTCACCATGAAACCTTACTGTAACAGTAATCAAGCCTGTGATAATTAAGGCGCAGATCAAGTGTTGTAACTCTATCCCATCCAGCGCCACCCCTTTATTTTAAATAGATTTAAAAAAATTCACCAATTTTTCATATCGACCGGATATATTAATATGTCCTAAGTTCCATTTCCAAAGCAAATTTTTAACTGAAATACATCGATTTAGCACCTTTTATCCGTTACTGTACGATGTAGAAGGTCTATATAGAGACACTATTTTGTTGTAGCTGTCTCATTTGAACATCGACACTATTTGTATATTGCCGAAAATATCTCTGCATTCGAATCCTCCCTCCAGTGGTTTTCTTTCGCTTTTTCTTTTTTTTTTCTTTTTTTTTTTTTTTTTAATCTTTGTTTACTATAAATCATAAAACAACCGAGTTGCTTTATATAACACCTTCTCGACGGCTCAGACGTGTGCGTCATGTGGTGACAAAAGTGAATAACCGGAGGACTACTTTGAGTAGATGGAGATTTTCCTTCGCACTTATTTTAAGCAAGTATCGAACCCAGAACCGTAGAGGTATATGGCAAGCGCTTGACCGCAGTGCGCTTTGCAAGTTTGGGGAGTGCGTGATAGTATCTCGCAGACTGTTGAAACTTTTTTGATGAGAGTTCAAATGGATGCACGAGCGAGCGTGTGATAAGATCAGTCTATGTAAGATAACCCGTTAGTACTAGGGGCATATCGGCATATTGTGGTACAGATGATGACAGTACATGTGCCACGATAAATTGTCAATAAACGGCTTTTTGCGGTATTTATATAAGTAATGTGCAACAAAAAATGTCTACCTCGGCCCTAGTTTGTTTGGTTTGAATTGTTTGTCTCTGTCTGTGTCTGTTGTTCTAAAAATCTCAAACTATTTCTGACAGATGTGTCCGCCTTCAAAATGGTTGAATTGTACGCTACTTTTCGCCTGGCAGACGTGGAACCCGAAGGCTTGTATGAGTTTGTGCCAAATAAAAAGGTAAAATTGTTCATCTGGAAGCAGTTTTGTAAAACACTCCTCCAAAATTACGTAAAATTAATTGATAACAATGTCATTTGTTGGAAATGTAATATGGGGAACCTTGTCATTTGTCGGGAATGTAATACGAGGGTGGGGGGTGGGGGAGGGTTGAGCTATAACAACCCACACTGCGAACACTATATTATTACCAATGAGGCCAGAGCTGAGATGACGAAAATTGAACAGCGTCACATCTAATGGGGCTCAGACTCGACCACATCCGAGGATGTTTACCAATCATTGTTTGCTTCAACAGATTTAAAATGAATTAAAGTTATATTAAACTTTTACTTCTTGATCATTCTTTAATATAATTTTACACTTCCCCAATATATTGCAATATGTATCGCAATACACTGTCATATATCACAATTCACTGTCTTGTATCGCAATACACTGACTTATATCGCAATACACTGTCCTGTATCGCAATATATCGAGTATGAAAACTCGGGCGATAACCATCCATCTTTTTTTGGAAACCATTTTCATTTACTCTAAACCCCAATGATAATTCCCTTAGCCACATGTAATACTAAATAATTTACAAAGTAGGCGCTTTATTTGTGCACAGAAATAAGTGAAAGAAAATAATTGAATACTTAAGATGAATGGCAGTTTCAACAATAAAGAATGATATCATTAAAGATAAATCCGATGTTAATTCGAAAGTTCATGATTTGACGTGCATGAATAGGACACTTAACACCACACTGACTAATGAATCGTTATAGCATTAACACTAATTGACACCGATTGAACGTGAAATATATATAAATATCCAATCCTTTAATTTCCTTAAAACGAATATTTATATTTAATGGATTTGCCCCTTTTACATTCAATAAACTTTCATGTTTCCATTGTGTTTCCCACTCGTGTTATTGTGACTCTATCTGGAATCAAATAAATCCATATTTGGCTCTTTTGCTGATGTAAAATCGATTAAGCTCAAAATATCTAGGTAACAATAATTTTCCCCATGCAGAGAGAGACTTGAATCAGTGCCTTGAATTCTTATATCAAAACAGACAATTAACCCGTAACTAAAATGACTAAACACGTTTTTTCCGAGATAACCTTGTTATCTGTATGCTGAAAGAAAATAATTGCCAGTGGCAATTATTTTATTCTGGAAAACGTTTCAAAAAGGTTTAAATTTAATGGAACGTAAACTTACGCCGCAGATCTGATAACAGTTAATTTTTTAAAATAATTTTGTAGAAAACAAAGTCAGTAATGGCACCCAGGTATTGGCCAGAGTGTATTTAATATAGGAGAGTAATCACGTCCACATATTGGGCAGAGTGTAATAAATATAGGACAATAATCACGTCTACATATTGGGCAGAGTGTAATAAATATGGGGCAGTAATCACGTCGACATACTGGGTAGAGTTTAATAAAGATAGGACAGTGATCACGTCCACATATTGAGCAGAGTTTAATAAATATAGGACAGTAGTCGCGTCTACATATTTGGCAGAGTTTAATAAAGATAGGACAATGATCACGTCCACGTATTGGCCAGTGTAATAAAGATAGGACAGTAATCACCTCTACATATTTGGAATAAAGATAGGACAATAACCACGTCCACGTATTGGGCAGAGTTTAATAAATATAGGACAATAACCACGTCCACGTATTGGGCAGAGTGTAATAAATGTAGGACAGTAATCACGTCTACACATTGGGCAGAGTGTAATAAATGTAGGACAGTAATCACGTCTACACATTGGGCAGAGTGTAATAAATATAGGACAGCAATCACGTCTACACATTAGGCAGAGTTTAATAAAGATAGGATACATATCAAATTAATTTCATAGAAAATTCAGTAAAATATGGATATCCATCTGACCTCGGCCTATGTAACACTAAAAAGGATTAGTTATGTACCGCAGCTAAACAATTTTCATCACCATCATCATCATCATCATCAATCCCTTAACCTAAGAGGTCGTTGGGGCACCGCAGTTGACTTTGCAACCAGTTCTCTCCATCTTTCCCTGTTCTCTACTGCCCTTTGGGAATCTCCAAATTCCATGCCTGTCCACTCCTTAATGTTTTCTTCCCATCTCTTTTTCTGTCTGTCTCTTCTTCTGCACCATCGCACTGTGCCTTGCAAGATTGTTTTTGCCAGACCAGATGATCTTGAGACATGACCGTGCCACTTCAGTTTGCGCCTTTTTACAGTTGTCAAGAGGTCTTCATAGGATCCGATGGCTCGTTGGATCCTGTTGTGGAGTCCTTCATTGGTTACATGGTCAATGTATGAGATGCCCAAGATCTTGCGGTAGCATCTTATTTCAAAGGTTTGAATCCTTCTTTGTAGGTCTGATGCGAAGGTCCATGTTTCACAAGCATACAGAAAGATAGATATGACAATCAAGCGCATCAACCTTATTTTGGAACCAAAAGCAATACTTGGTATCTTTCCATATTGGTCTCAACCTTGTTATTGTTGCTGTTGTCTGGGCAATCCTGCAAAGTAGTTCTGGTTTGGACACCTTGTCTGTGATAATTGATCCCAAGTACTTAATGCTTGTGGCTCTTTCCAGCTTCTGTCCACTGACCTTCATTTCTGCACTGATGCCATTGGTGTTGTTTGTCATCAGTTTGTTTTTTTTTTCGACGCTAATCTCCATACCGTATGCTGTGGAGGTTGTGTCGAGGCGTTTAACCAAGTCAGTCAGTTCTTTTTCATCTCCTGCTAAACCATCAATATCATCTGCAAAACGAAGGTTTGTGATTGTTCTTCCTCCGATGCTGACAGTACCCTTATGGCCATGCAAGGCATTCTCCATGATCCTTTCCAGGAAAATGTTGAAAAGTGTAGGTGACAGTATACATCCCTATCTGACTCCAACTGTTGTTCGAAACCAATCTCCTCTGCTGCCATTGATGAGGACAGCACTGGTGGCTTTGTTATAGAGGTGCTCAACAACCTGCACCAGGTTTGAGCTGATATTTTACTTCCTCATAGTTGCCCATAAAGCTGCATGCCATACCCTATCAAAGGCCTTTTTGAAATCTATAAAGACATGGTATAGATTCTGCTGGTGCTGAAGGTATTTCTCGCAAAGGAGTCTGAGATTGAAGATTTGTTCTGTGGTGCTCCTTCCTGCTCGGAAGCTTGCCGGTTCTTCAGCAATAATTTTCTCTGCTTGAGGCTTTAGTCTGTTGAGAAGTATCTTCAGCATGACTTTGCTCGGGTGACTGATCAAACTGATGGTTCTGTAGTTTTGGAACAGCTGTAGGTTTCCTTTCTTGGGGAGCACGATGATCAAGAATTGAGTGCACTAAACAATTTTAGTACACTCTAAAACCTTGTGGAAAAATGGAAAAGAACATACGAAGGGACTTTTTCTCTAAAGCATATTTAATATTGGTCCAGCTAAAAAATTCGGACGGGGGAAAGGGAAAGATTGTCTGACATTAAAAATGCATTTCTTCTGTCTTGTCTTCCGCCTGACCACATGTGCACATCTGCATAATCTTGAATTGTTGACGTAATCCGTGCAGTATGCTGACCAATAGACCACACTACAGCGACATTGGTTCATCCAGAAAGCAAAACATTCTACTCTGTGGAGACAAAAATCGAAAGTGACATGCAGCTATATTCCAAAATAAATGCGTGGTGTTGAAATATGCCTTGTGGATTTAAATTATGTCTGGAAAGGTACTCTTAATGTTTAAAATTTAATCTGCGAGTTTTCATCGTGTCATAGACACAAAGGAATGTTGCCGTGAAGTGGTGTAACAACACTGCTGTCTTCCAAAACGAGTGTATCAGTCATGAAACCGCTCCGGTGGCCTAAGTGGTTCGAGCGTCCGTCTTGGATGTGGGAGGTCGTGGGTTCGATCCCCGGCCGAATCATACCAAAGACTTATAAAAATGGTACAAACAGCTACATCGCTTGGTGCTCAGCATTAAGAGGTTAGTGTTATGACTGGTTGGCCTGGTGTCAGGATAATGTGACTGGGTGGGATATGATGCCATATGTCTGCGCCATGATGCCCCGGTACAAGACATCACTATAAACTGCAACACTGCTGACATCGTAGCGATATGGCTAACATTTTTAAAGCTAAGTTAAAAATTAAAACACATTTACACACGTATCAGTCATACAATAATATCCACAAGTATTGCCATGGAGTCTCTATAAATTTCATAAGCGTGTGAGTATGTTTGTGTGTGTGTGTGTGTATATATATATATATATATATATATATATATATATATATATATATATATATATATATAGACGTTGCATTGACCACTTGTAACTTAACCAAATTAGAATCCTAGATGTGTGTGTCCTATATCGACATTACAATTTCTGATGTGATCTTTTCTCTCTTTGTACGATTGAACAGGTACCTACATGATTTTGGTTTTTGATGCAAATCTGTGCTTTGACAGGTTTATATTGGACCAGGGACCATTCAATTGCTAAACAAATACTTCCTGCTTTTATTTATAGCCCTAGCTATAAATTTCGATGCTTAAAAGCAGCACAGTAATTAACATAATTACAAGACGGAATAAACTTATCAATAGCTTTCTCTACGAAAAAATTTGTAGACTTTGAGAAATCGAACTTTCTTCTTATACTCCTATGTACTGACAACTTTAATGGAAACTTTTCAGATTTTAAGTTTATAAACAAAGCGTCCTTTTTCCTTGTACTTTAAAAATGGCATCCTGCAAAACAAGCTGCTGCCATGCAGACATATACTAAAAATAGATGACCAAATGTTCGCTACGGCCAGTTCAGATGTCATAATACCAAAAGCGTAACATTTTCTACACAGGTTAAATTAACCAGTAAAATTCATGAGTGCTTTGGGGTTACCACAAATTTTCATTGACATGAGGAACATTTGTATATGACCATTGTCATTTATTTCACCCCACCCCCCATTAATCATAATAATCAGCAACAAAACGGACAACTGTATTGAATCCTCTCATTTAAATCTTGGTTGTGAGAACATATGTAAATGCAAGATACAATCTAACATTGAACACACTGATAGTTGATATTATGTAGCTCCAGCCGGTAAGCTATTAAATTCTTTCCGTTCCAACTTTATTTACTTTCTCTTATATGCGGTTCCTGTAATTTATTTACCATCAGTTGTATTGAATCTGACCATATGAGCCAATTTTTGTTATGTAAATATCAATTTCTTTTTATTTCAGTGAGAGGAGGACACTAGAAATGTGAGCGTTCAGGTAGAAAATTTCAATTCAAAGAAAGAATGAGAGATATGCATTGACGATTCAGTCTATGGGTTGAATTAAACGTCTCTCCACCTATTATACCTGATAAACAATACTCGGATTGGTCGCCCGTACCAAATTTACCTTGCGAAGGCAAATTGACATGAATAGATGATTGATTCATGGCTGTATTCCAACTGCGACCGAACGTAATGGTATACTATGGCTGAGTCGAATTCGGCTGTAGATATCGCAGTAATAGTATTAACCGCTCTCGGTATAGTCGCTAATGTCACCGCGTTGGTATCAAAGCTGTTAAAGGACTTCTCTAATCCAAAACTCTGGAAATATTTTCTACTGGTACTGGATGTGTCCCATGCGATTATAGGAGTAGGCCTTATTTTATTTTGGTCATATTACAAAACTGGAATTCGTTCAATTTGTGAAGCCTCGGGATTTTTTCTTCTTTTGGGTATATTCCAGAGCGTCTGTGCCTTCTTGATTGCTGGGATTATTTTGTTGTGCATTCAGAATCCAGGAAAATCCGAACAACTTTCAAATTTTCACCGCAATGTCTTCCTTCTCATTTTCACACCACAGATTCTCATTTCTATCACCCTATCGTGTCTTCCCAATATTCCAATGGAAATATTTGACAAAGTGTCACCATACACCGTAGACTGCTTCCCGATCCGGAATAAATCTGATTACGGCTCTGTGTATGGTGCATTAATTGTCTGCATATGGTGGGTTGTACTGGTGGCTGCAACAATTTGTTGTTTCATAAGTGCACTTAAATTGTGGAAATTCAATAACCGGATTAATTCTTCTCAGCCAAACGTTTGGCAATCTCAGCTTGTGAATCAAGGAAAGACAATCCAGAAGATTATTCTGTTTCAAGAAACAATCTGGATTTGTGCCTTGCTGTTGACAACAATAGTGGTGTATGCCAATAACACCATACTGAAGCCAGAAACCTGGATTGTTATGACGACATTCAGCATACTTACAATAGCTAATGGTGCATTTTCGAATTTCGGAAACATAATGTGGGGAACCTGTTGTTGCCGCAGTGCTCAAGCAGTCGAAGAGCCTCGCCGGAAACTTAAAAAGTTGGAATTGATAAGAATTGAGGTAGGTATACAAATAATAAAGCAAAACACTATTTTGGCGTAGATAGTGTAGTGGTGACATGCAAAGATAAACATACTTGATGTCTTGGATTCGATCCTAAGTTTCAGCATGAACTAGGGTTGCTCTTGTGCCAGTTAAGGTCGATACTGTCATGTGGATTCTCCATTTTGTAACACCTGAAAGAAAACAGAACTGGTTATATTTATTGACCCAAAACGACAGAAGTTTATAATTTAAAACGCTATATAGTAAATCACACGTCTGCGAGAATCGACAGCAATCAATTGTGCAATAACTGGTTGAATAGTTGAAAAGCTTTTATTTAGGATGCTGTTCCGCAGAGTACACACGTTCTATTATGTATAAATGAGCAAACGAAAACTATAAAAGGTATGACATTAATCATTCATATATGATGGCTTAAAGACAAACGGTGTTAAGTTAAATTCCGTGACAGGGTCCAAAAGAATAAAAAGTAACATACAACAATACAATATAAGGCAGTTTTCAGTCGTACTGTGCTTCTTTACTTGCTCTTTGATTTGAATTAACATATCCTATTTACGTTTGAAATTTAAATAAATTAAACAGTCCTGATACAGATGCATTCTTGAAAGTCAATAGAATCAAAGCCTATTTATAACAACGTATAAGACTGTACAATATAGGCCGGTTGTATGTTACACTTTTTTAGTTTTTTTTATCTAGATTGTATATATCCTAGACATGTAAAGTAATAAAATGTAAACGACTCGAGCCAAGGCTTATCTACGTGCCTGATATGTGGTTGATTAAAGACGGCATTAACCTACATACACATGTATTGATACATTCCTGATTAAGCATGTACCAGATGGATACGTTATCGGTCCACAAGTTCCTCCGTTTGTAGCTCCTAGCTTTGTGCATAATCGGGGGAAATTATTATCGCAACGCTTCATGTACTGTTCCACATACCCGATATATTTTTTTTCTTATCTTCATCCTAAAGTAGTTCGTAAAGCATACATGTTTCAACTGATCGAACGGTTTTGTCTGCAGGTAAATTTGCATTGATTAACTGTATTAGGAGTACTGATAAAATTACATTTTAACAGGTTCCTAAACACTTTTATCAAATGGTTATAAATTCATAACGAATCCCTTGTGGAATAGGTTCCTAATGCTTGTATCAAATGGTTATAAATTAATAATGAATCCCTTGTGGGTTTTTTTGTTTTGTTTTGCATGTATAACATGTGGAGATAAATTTAAATGTATGATGTACGATTGAATCATATTGGCAAAAAAAAAAAATTGAAATTCGTATAAACCTTATACACGTCTCCGTAAGAAAACAGATACGTGTTTATATTGTGCATGTATTTGAATATCTTAGGGCCACGTTGTTTCATGGTCCAAGCGCAAATATGGTCATATACTGAGTATGTTACACAGCTCCTCATTAGATAATAACTTATGAAACCAGCCGAATAAGTTTTATATTTTTTTTAGTTTCACAAAAATTACACATTATAAAATAGACATAAACATAGACACGCCTTTTCTTACATGGTGAGGTATACTTATTTTTGTCTGACCCAAATAAGTAGTTTAGGTACAGTACGATTTAAGGTCTCTGTGTCTTACGTTTTGTTGCATAATAACGCGATTGTACACCTTTTTTAAGGATAAAATTATGACTCATTTAGTAGTTGCCATAAAAGTACAAAAACATATATTTAATTAGCTGATGTTTTATTATTTTGTACTTCATGTTTACAATTCTTTGTAAAGCTTCGTCTTACTAAAGTATTTGTGCAATTCTTAAGTTTATAATTGTTAGGACTGAGGTGTTTGAATTATAGTACATACATACATACATACATACATACATACATACATACATACATACATACATACACATACATACATACATACATACATACACACATACAAACACATACATACATACATTCATTCATAAATACATATATACACACATACATACATACATACATACATACATACATACATACATACATACGTACGTACGTACGTACGAACGTACATACATGGAAACATACATACATATATATACATACATACATACATACATACATACATACATACATACATACATACATACATTCATACATACATACGTGACTGATACAAGCATATGATAGAGAGTAGTCCATGAATTGTGTGCCCAACGCCGTCTCCAACATTCTTTAGGCTACATCAATTTTTAAATTCGTATTTCTAAGTGTCCTTACTGTCATTTTTATCTGTACTGACAGAGATATATCTGGTAGTGAATTTTTGTTTAATGTCACATTCAAGGCCTGATGACTAACATCGGAAGATACAATTAATGTTATAATTTTAGTTGTTTCATTTTGTTGTAAGTTGATAGTGTTCTTGGGTTGATTAATCCCCTTTTCTATGTCCAAATTATATATGAGTCATTTATTTCGTTCTTTGAAGAAGCGTGGTTTCCCTATACCAACACTGTATTCATCTTGCATGAGCTTGAACATATCCGAGATTTTGGAAATATTCAAGAATTTGGTCCTTGAACCCGCTAAAGCTTACCAGTGGATATTTGTATACTGACTGCTTTAGTGTGTGCGCTTCTTCCCAGTTGTTATGTAGCGATGTGTTGTGTCCGAGAAGATTCATAACTATCCATGACTTTAGTATTGACCTCATTTCTGGTATTAACCAATCAGAACCAATTTGGTATTCTTTAATTTGAAGAGATGATTTACTCGGTGGTTATCTATTGCTTGAAAAACGTTATTAGATTTATTTCCCCTATGTTTCTGACCTAATTTCAGATAGTTCTAAACTTACTAAGATTGGCAAGGCTGTGGAGAGGGTTCCACGGCTCTCGTCGAATGTTCAAGGACCACCACGCACGTCCTTTCCCTCCCAGTCTCTCAAAGAATCCCTCAAGATAATCCTTGCAGGCCCGATGGTCCCGAAGCTTTGGTCACTCACTGCGAGCAACAATCGGAATATCGTTTGGCCATTTCCGCCAGGTCGTAAAATAAACTTCGGATGTTGCCATTGAAATCTTTGTTCTGAACTACTTTGGTTCATATGGAACAATATGGCAGCTGAAGGAGACTAAGTCACAAGCAGAACAATCTCAACCTTTGCTGACGTAACATACGTGTTGCACTCCACCAGAGGCGAATCACCAAACACATCAAACTGATGAAGTGTATTAATACAACAGCTTCAGAGTTATTTCACGACCTGCGGAAATGGCCGAGCGATGTTCCGATCGTGCGAGTAAACCAAAACCGTCTTCTGAGTCAACATCACCATCGACCGCAGCATACGGTTTACGCGAAACTCCACAGAGTTCTACGCTTCTGTCACAAAAACAGTTCTATAGATGAAGATTGCTCCTGAAAAGTGGACAGCCTCTTGACAAAACTCGTTTTATTGTGATAATACATTAGATTCTGTAAGTAATGGTCATTACAAATTCCACGACCAGAGAACTTAAGTAATCGGGGTTGTCACTGTGGCCATGTTGCTCGCGCAGCAATGGGTAAACCGAACTTATTGTTAGTAAATAATCATAGGTGAAAATTAACCACCCTCGGACAACCCAGTATTCGGCAAAGAAACCCGAGTACATTTTCGTTGATAAATAGATGCATAAATATTTTACAAAATTCAACTGTAGTGTCAAACTGTCTTTATACATATGGAATTGTACATGCTTCTAATTAAATTAGTCCTTTGCACATTCCAGGCCTCGTAACAACGATTACAAGATACGATCTACCGAGTAATTACTGAATTTACTTCCAAATTGGTACTATTGTACGTGTTTCAGATAACAATGGTAATTTTTATAGAATACTATATGCATGTATTGAAGTACAAATTATATGGTGGTTAAGGATGGAAAATAACCGTGTCCAAATCCGCCATTTTCTTTTCCTTTCCTTATTCACTACTGATCTGGATATGTTTTATTTCGTGAGCAGTTTTCATTGCTTTTATCATATGTGCCATGCTTAATCTTATCATTCCTTTATTGAGTATATTTTACTCTCCTCGTATTATGTTTTGTACAATGGTGATGAACTTTTAGCTTCTACCCTTTGTCATATACGTTACATTTTTGGTTACAAAATAAGTTTAAATTGAACTAAAGTTAATAATCTCCATCGTTGTGTTTACTTTCATTTAAATTTGCGTGTTTTCTTTGCCTTTATATATCTCAAGTTCGTTAATTCTCAAACTTCTGTTTCGTTGTTATGTGTCAACCATTTGCTCATTTGTTTCGTTGTTATGTGTCAGTCATTTGCTCATTTGTTTCGTTGTTATGTGTCAGTCATTTGCTCATTTGTTTTGAGAATCGGCGTATCCACATCATCCACCTGTTGTTGTTTTGTTTTTTTTGCTATTGTAAAGTGACTCTGGCACTATTTACCAGTATTCTGAACTTACAGATGTACAATGTGTATTAGTAAATTTTCAGATACGCTTCTATTTCTAATAAACATTGTGTTGTATACATTTACTTATATATATATATATATATATATATATATATATATATATATATATATATATATATATATATATATATATATATATAGATATAATAAGAAGTTCAGCAGAATTAAACCACAGATTTATCAGCTCTATTTTTCCATGCGGCAGCTTCCTATTTCGCGCTTTTACCTGCAATATAAGGTGTAATTGGAGTCCAGACTTTAGGGTTACATACAGGTTAGCAACACACCCATGTCTATTACCTTATGTATGTATACTGATAAATCATCATTAATTTACTTTACAATTCAATAATGCTTTCAAGTCAAAGATCTCACCATGGAATAAAAATGAATTATAAACATCACGTCGTGAATATTGAAAAGTAAATCTGAGGGCTACAGTATTATACAAAACTTTGCATGTCAAAATCATATCTGCATATTTAGAATTTGATATTCTAGTGGGACAAAAAATTGACTTAGAAATATATAATGTCCACAGTTTTATTCGTCTCTGTTATCAGGGTTTTTCCTTTCTGTTAAAACATCACAGAGTATTATCATCGACAGTTTCAAATGGGTAATGTATTCATGAGCAATTAAAGTCAACAACATATAAAATGCACACCCACATTATCTCATGTTTTGTATTGTGTGATACAGTTAGGTAACAAGCTCCTTCCTCAAGCTTGCGTTGTCACCTTTCTCCGAGACTATAATTTGTGCTAAAAGGAGACAATGACTTGTATGGATCGATCGAAGAGTAGCCTGCTGATTTCACCGTTCTGTCAAATATTCATTACAGTTCCATGCACTCGAAAGATTCCTATTGTTCAGCCTCTGTTTTGTTTTGTATAAAATGGCGTCTTACTGTTAGCATGGATAATTCAAACGGTTGTTGGGTGAATAGTTGATTGGTATGGGTTTGGGTGGATGGTTGATTGGTATGGGTTTGGGTGGATGGTTGATTGGTATGGGTTTAACGCCATTTTTCAGTACACGATACTTGGCGGCCACTATATTTGGTGGAGAAAAACCACGGGAAGCTACTGCTATGCTTTACAATATACCCACTTTGATTGAGCCCGATACACGAACACACGTTATGATCTATAAAGTCGAGCGTCTTAGACAAATCTGCCACCCGGAGCCCTAGAAGGGGTACTTAAGAAGTATGAAAAATTGATTTATCGTGATAAGAATATAAGAATTTTAACTTATCACGATTATTTTGGGGTAATGTTTTCTAGTGATTGAACTTGTCAAAAGCAATTGAAAGACTTGATGTATAAAGTTATAACCCTAACTGTTGTTGTTTTGGGTTTAACGTCCTTTCTCAGCTCAAGACAGGTTATACATGGCGGCCAGTTTTGCTGGTGGAGGAAGAAACCTGGAAAACCCTGACAAGAACCACGGAAAGCTACTGGCAAGTTTTCTCACATACCTACATTGGCCGAGCCCGAGACTCGAACCCACGCTGACAGAAGGTGAGATGGCAGTGATCAGTAAAGGCGAACGCTTTAGATCAATCGGACACCTGGGGTCCACTCTAATCCCAGTAAAGAAATTAATAGAAATGCTCAGATTTCCCGCACCTGACATTGTGTTCAGATTGCTTGATGCTCTTATCAAGCACATTCTTCTCTCTTCATCCAAAATTTTTGGATACAAGAATAGAACATCTGTAGACAAGTTCCATCAATAATCCTGTACATTTTTATTTGTGTTAAGGAAGATAGTCTTTAAACATGGGAGTTCTTGGTGCAATGGGCCGATATAATGTGTGTGTGTGTTTGTGTGTCTGTCTGTCTGTATATATATATATATATATATATATATATATATATATATATATATATGAACAGAGGTGGGTGTACATTGTTCAAAATAGGCCTTGACTCCTTTTATTGAGTGGCATGTTTCAGATATAGACATAGCATTCAACTGTATTAAATGACCTTCATACTCATTGACATTATTTGACATTTTCAAAATAAATAATCCCCCAACGTGTATTGGCATTCAAAGCACAGCAATTAGTTATCAGTACGGACAGGTTCTCCTATTAAAAGACCATCGTGTACGCAATGCACAGATTCTGTGTACTGTGGAGTTCCTGACAGTGTAATTGGAGTGTAAAACTTGTCGATTGATACTCCGATAAATGACGCCAATCCTAGTGGTAATTGCTGATTCATCCCACCGCTGACTTTTGCTTTGAAATATGAAGAGCCTTCAAATGTCTTGAAATATAAAATTTAAAAATTACCCTTTTAATTGTGTGAAAGAACTTGAACGGCTTTAATCGGTTCATATCTCCGAGTTTCGTAGTAGTTGCAATAACTTAATATGTGAAGGCATATCCATAGCTCTGTAAGGTTCAAAAGAAATTTCCATGCAAAAAAGTTATTAATCCCATGGTTAGTTTGTAAGCTGAATTATTTGCACCGGTGATATATTTACAGTAAAGAAAAAGCCCATGTTTATGCTGATCCCGTGGGCTCTTTGATGTAGACTAGACCTGATGCGTTCTCCTACAACTAGTAAGAGGCGATCAAACTGGGCAGATGCAACCAAATTGAGGCCGATACAACCAAACTGAGGCCGATACAACCAAATTGAGGTAGAGGCAATCAGACTGAGGCAGAAGCCGCGGTGGCTTAGTAGTTATTATGCCGGACTCGCGACCAAAATGGTGCAGGATTTGAATCCCAGGATCTTATCTGGTCATCAGGGGTCGTCTGCCGTGTGTGTGTCCTTGCTGACCTAGAGAAAGGCGCTTTGCTTCAACTTCTTCAAAACGAAATAGGCTGCCTTTGTTGCTGTGCTGTAAATACTTTACCAAACCATTTTACAATGTTTAAATTTTCATGGAAAAGTGTGACTATCAATGGTATGTGTGTATACACAACCAACAATTAAAGCATGTGTAAACATAATAAAGTAAAACTTACTGCTCAACATTTGTTAATGTATATCATTTCTTTACCCTGAACATAAATTATTTTTAATATCCATTATTTATTTAAGATCATTGGATCAATATTTCATTAATAATTAGAACTCCAATCAAAACTTATTTGATTACTTTATTTGACCCGAGAATGAGTTGTGAAAAAATATACCCATGGGAATTATAAGTCCCCGGTATCAAGTAATGCACCATTCTATTGTTTCCTGATTGATTTAAGACGGCCATATTCTTACCTTTTTGTCATGTTCGATGTTAACATAATCTTCTTGATTTAGTATTTACATGCATGGCAGTCCTGAGATATAGTGTAATTCTTCCCATCTACCTTGAATACATACCTATTTATTCAACCTAAAACGTGAGTAAACAACATATGCATTAAAATGTCTTGCATATCTCCACGTTATATTTATTGCTTCTTGAACCGCAAATACGGGTGCACGGCGAAGATATAATTGTGACACGTATTCCTGACCAATTTGTTAGGTCACTGGTTGGAACAAAAATAGAGGGCAGATCGGTATTAATGATTACATATCGAGTTCCTGTTTGGTAGCCTCAATTTGCATTTTGACTGAGATATTGGGTGTAAAGTTTACATTATCTGAAGACTACATTATTCGCATCGACGTCTTTGCAACGGTGTTTATGAATACACTTGTGACAAGACTATTCTTGTATTGGGTTTTGTGACTGGAATTAAGATAACATTGTTTATGATCTGCACGTAGTTATCATTAACGTCGAATTTGAAGGGAAAAAATAATATGAAAATCCATTGTCTTGAATGTTATCACGCATTAGAATATACATGAATGTTAATGAATTGCTCAAGGTGAACACCCTAAGTGTTGAAGAAAGGAATATGGCTGTATGTAGGCACGTGTTATCGTTGGCAGTATGCATATTACATTATATATTTAATCTTGCTCTTATTACAGTTAACGTTTTAAATGTGAAATACGACTGAAGTGATTTATGTACGTGTGCAGTGTGCCATGACTATTGAAGTGGTGTGCGTACTTTACGAACCATGAATTTTCTTTACAAACCATGAATTTTCATCCCTCTTGTTAGGCCATTACTATGTGTGATGGAGTAATGAGCTGTCGCTACGATAATAAAATACGGGAAATACCTAAGTACATGTACGTTGAGAATTTTATATTGGTCGCACTAGTGTTTATTAATATAAAATATACACCGAGAATGTGATAATTTAATATGTGCAACGCTGCTGGAAGCGATTGGCATACGGTATTATTTAACGAGTTTTATAAATATCATCTCAAATACGCACGCTTTTGAAATGCCATTTATCTTACAACCGAGTAGATTTCCCAAATACGTTGATACATAATATTAATAGGTGTTATATAAGAATTCAAGTTCATATTAAATTGATAACACACTGCGTGACGTCACGATTTCGTGAATCCAGAATAATATGAACATCAGTTCTTATAATTACAAATAGTTATAACAAAATAATAATGAATCTCAAAAAATAAACTATATTAGTACCAGCTTACAAATATTGTCAAAGCACACAAAAAGATAGATTATATATATATATATATATATATATATATATATATATATAGAGAGAGAGAGAGAGAGAGAGAGAGAGAGAGAGAGAGAGAGAGAGAGAGATTTCATTTTGGTGTTAGACACGCCCCTCACATCTCGTTCTCTTTCACACAAAAAATATATCGTAGGGATTATTCTGCCTAGAGGAAGGCAACCCACCACGGATAAGTATGGAGTTACAAATAGCTTCTATTTGTTCTACGTAACACGATACCGTTTTGACCAATCTAAATGCTTGTTACGAAGGCATCGTAAAAATGTGTTTAATTATTTTACAATGTGACATACCATTTAATCGCACTGTATACAAGTCATCTAACAAGGGCTTCTTCATTTACATATTTCAGATTGCATTCTATGGAAGTATTTGAATTAGCTCTCTTTTACTGGCTCCTCAACCTTCCTGTTAGCCGTTAAAAATACTTATTATTTTCGTCCTCACTTCTCAGAGTGTATATTTATTCATCATCTTATTTACATTCTTATCCTGAAAGAAATTACCAAAGGTGTGTAATTTTC
>JAECUM010007848.1:0-121675 GCA_016617855.1 Megalonaias nervosa | reverse complement strand
ATGAATTACTATTACACCATATACGTGTAAAAAAAATCGCACATGGTTAAGTACAATATTACATTTATATAATTAACAATCCAATATGAACACTAATAATAAAAATACAGCTATAAAATAACTTATTATATGCTCGTTTTTTTCTCCGTTAACTTTACACTGTCAGAATCGTTCAATATTTCCCGATATTGCACCCTCGCTCTGAATTCATACTGAATGCACGCGAATAAAGGAACTACTTTCTATTGTAAACAAACAATTTTTTTCTGAATGAACTAAAGCAAATGTTTCATGGAGTGCCACATATCAGCAGCTTTGGCACATTCCGCGTTAACTTTTTTGATACAATGTTTCAGATTTAGGCTAGCTATAGACGCCATACAGGGTCCCTACAATAACATGCAAGTTATAAGACATAAACTGTCTTCTTTAGTTCTTAATAAAAATGGCAAAAATATACTTACAGTTTTACATCCTGAATTTCCTCAAAATGTACTTTCTTAGTTCTGCAAATCCGAATTACATGAGCCATGTCATGGGTTCTCAAAGTTGATTACACATTTTGAAATTGTACTGTAATTTCGAGTATATTCAAGTGCAGTTACATCCTCCTTACTGCACTCAAATGAAATAAACATTAAATTCCACAGCGTCTTTTCGATAATTGCAATTGAAAGACTTCATATTTTTCCCACATTATGATCTGAATCATTCAATGACAACAGAAACACGCATGCCGATGTCAACACACTTCAATACGATTAAATTGGCAGACGCTGCTGGAATCCGATGTAAGTTACTTCATGTAGATAAATCCAGACCATTATCACGAAATTGCGTCGAATCGACAAAAATACCAAAACGTATTCATTCCAGATAAAATGGAAAAGTTGTTGCAATGCGCATTCATTAACAATATTACTCCAAATTTCAATTTTAAGTAGACCAAACACCATTTTCTTTCGAAACTTACGTTTAGCGCGTGACCAACTTCAAATCTGTCTGGGCGGAGTTACGTGCGCATTAACAATGTTGTTATGTAATGATGCAGCTACGCTTGTGTATTTAGTTTGGAATACTGCATACGTTCAGTTACTTTGTTTCTTGTAGTGTATTTTTGTTTATATATTTAAGCCTTGGGTAGAATAAGAAAATGAGCATATAATAAAAAGGCTACTGCATTTGTATGGGAAAATATGAACTCGTTTTGTCGGATGTATATACTGCACTCCCAAGGTCGTGCAGTATAGCCATCCAAAAAATTTGTTCATATTTTCCCATACAAATGCAGTAACCTAGGTATCATATTTGGAAACAACAGCTTTGAAGTTGTGATGATGAAACATTGAAAGTTTCAAGTATTGTCAGTTGTAATAAAATATTATCCCATTATGATCTCAGCTACTTCTTGACAACTGCCTGAAAACAATAACTCATGATTATGTATAATTCTGATTTTTATAATGGCACATTGATCTAAAATATTAATAATGGATTACTGATCTATGGACTCGATATGATTCAATATGATTGATAAGTCTGGGAGGCCTGCCATGTCTCATTAATAACTGATAATTTAAATAAAATTTGTAATATTCATTTTCAAATAAAGCAATTTATCTGCTCCTTTCTTCTGAAATATTTTTTTCTTTTTTAAATGAATATGTCTCTACATGTTGGAGAAATGAGTTCCACCTTTACCATTAGAATAACTCCAGCATTGCAGTATATCTGGTATTTGGATTAATTCATTTTTCTTATCTTTTCATTTACATATTTTAAACTGATACTCAAATTGAAAATGAAAATCACTTTCAAAACATTCTGCACTTCCACTTCCCAAGTGATAATCCTTCCTAGCATTTGATCTCTCTGTCTCTGTGTTTCTGTCTGTCTGTCTGTCTCTCTCTCTCTCTCTCCTAACTCAGCCCAGACTTGTGAGTTGAATTGTTAATTTGTGAACTTCTTATGTTGTTAGAATCTGTAATATACTAGACCATGGAGAGTTATTGTTTTCATTACCATCTGCTGTCCTAATGGATCATCATTACTCCGAGATTATGACAACAAATGGCATTGATCACATTATTCAACTTTACATCTTCCTTGCTACTTTCATTGTGTTATATTGTGACTTCTTAGATGTTCTTTTTTTAAATGTTGCTGTGATTAATATATCTTCAAATGAATTCTCAGAATGTAGAGAGGAAATTTAGAATTGGAATGATGTAGTGTACAATGCTGTCTTGTGTAATTTTAAACATATGCATACGGGGCCCCGAGTGTCCGAGTGGTCTAAAGCGCTGATCGTTACGGATCACTGCCATCTCACCTCTGTCTGCGTGAGTTCGAGTCCCGGCTCGGCTAACGTGGGTACGTGAGAAAGCCTGCCAGTAGCTTCTCGTGGGTCGGTGGTTCTTCCCGGGGTTGTCCAGGGTTCTTCCTCCACCATTAATACTGGCCGCCATGTATAGCCTATCTTGTGCTGAAAAATGGCGTTAAACCCTATAACAACAACAATAACAACAAACATATGCATACAGAATCACTCACATGGAACATGAGTTGAAAATGCTGTATTCCAATATCGTACATATCATATTTAGAAAAACTACTGGCAAATGTAATGATGAAACTCAAATTATAATTTTTTCCTATAAAGAAGAGGAAAATAGAACTGAAGAATAATGGAATGTGGGTTGCATATTCATATAAAGTAACATTCATAGAAATATGGAAGTAATTCCCCTCCATATTGAAAGATGTGTATGAAAAATCTGTAAAACTTTGTTATAAAATGTGAAGAAATGTTCAGAACCATGTATACTTGGCATGGGATAGTACAATAGGTAAGACATTTTTGGTGGACAATATTAAAAAGATATATATTTGCATTTTTAATTTTCACATTAAATTTTGTGAGATGGCCAGCAGTATTTATAAAAATGTATGTACCACTAGTATATCCAGGTTTGTGGTATTCTATCATCATTATGTATTGTTACATAAATATACAGATATTTAAACATATCTTTAAATTAAATGTTGCATATGTATGTAAATGCATAGAACTAAAAATGAATACAAACAACCCAAATGGATTCTGCAGTACCTGGTGTACTTGATAATTCAGGGTATTGTGCTATTTCCACTTCAGGGAAAGAAATAAAATGAGATTGTCTGAAACATTTTAATATCATATTGTCAGAAACTATGTCATTTTGTATGCTACATAAGAAAAATGGATCAGAAGTAAGAACTTGTACAATTTTTATTTGACCTAACTTTCTATCATTTCAAATAAGTGAATTGAAAAGCTTCAATCCAAGCAATTTTGCTGTGAACATTTGGGAGACAATGCATAAAATTTAGATTAGACATTCAGTATGCCTAAGTATTGTGTTCAAGCATAGACGCATAGGACAATGCTTGGAAGTCATTCCAACAGTGCCAGAGTATAAAATATGCGTACCTTATACGGTCAGAATTTTATTATATTTTGATATCACAAGACTGAGCGGCATTTGCATCAAAATATGTCTCTTTCATCTATAAGATTCAGCTTCTATTTCTTCAGTAAAATTGACTCCAACCATATTCCACCATTGACTTACTTTGCTGACAGTGTGACATAATTCTAAGATCAGCCAACCAGCCACAAAATTTTTAATATGGATTGAAGTGTATTGATTGCACAGTCATTTCAAGCTAAGTTGTGGATTTTGTTTGTACAGTCTGCATATGAAACCAGGAAGTATTCTGAAGAGCCAGAGTCAGATTTTTTCAGTTTGTTGCAAAGAATTTCAAGTTATAAAATTTATCCCAGTAATTTATATCCCCCAGTTCCATTTTAGGAACTGAAAGGTATGGCACATTAAATTTTAAAAACATGCATACATATTTTTGTAGTTTAATTACTTTGTGCTAGTACACATAAATGAACGGTTAAGTAGTACCACACTGTTGCAACAAAAAAAGGTCACTTTAGTCTACATTTAAAATTTTACTCAGTAAGGTAGGGTGTTTGTGTTTGGTTCATTATGACATAGGTACAGTATTTACCTCATGTATACATACTGTTATACTTAGAATTATGAGACTTGGTGCGGGGATGGATCTTGGTACTACACCTTATTGCAGCAAGAGGTCTGTGACATATTCGTGCATCACTTACTTTCTTGAAATTTATATTTAAAGATCACTTATTGGGTGCTGTTTATGTTTTGGAATCATTTAACTTCTTAATTTTACGCATCTATGCTAGTGTTACATCTTTCCAACCAAAGGTCACTGTGCCCAAAAATATATTATGTGCAGTAGTAACACACACACATCATGTGACAGAACAGAAAAGTTGATCCTAATGAGGACCTAAACATTGGTTATAAACTTGGGTTACTATGTCACTAGATTTTGTATGTTGGTATGAGAAATGTTTGTGTGACTTCTGAGTCAGGGAACATTATTTGGACTAGATCTGCTAACATAAACAGTAGATTATGTTTGGGTACACAGCTGTTAAACAATGTCTCAGCACATGTGACTTCATCCACTTTTGATACAAATTCCACAAACATGGATATCTGTGATGATGTATTTGTTTTCACACGTAATATGCTTTCTTGAGATGGGATTTCTGCTCCTACAGTCCAGTGATAATAGCTTTTAAAGCATATTTATAAAAAAAAACCCAAAACAATGGTTTAAAAAATAAACACACACAAAAATTGCTGATTTTTATCTGCTCAATATGCTTCTATACCTTGATACCATAGAAAACAATACTATTTTTTCATGTTTTATGTCTTGTGTGCCCTGTCACTGTATGTATGGAGGTATGTATTGAGGTATGTATGCAGCACATTGGTATGTCAACACACTAGTGGCTATAAAGTACCAGTCAAAATTAAAATTAAATTTTGAAAAGATTAAAGGTTAAAATGGACAGATGCAAAATTACAAGAATAAAAAGCCCTTTAGTTAGAAAAGAGGCCAACAATGAGTCAGTTTTCTGCAAGGTAATTAATGTTTATAATGACAAATGGAGACAAGTACAAGCTTCATAGATGTGAGTTCTGTGATTATTGATTTTACTTTTATTTAAAGTAAATTCATAACCATAATTATCCAGTCAGGTTTACCCCATGAAATTAAGAAATTATTGTGACCTGTATTACTTTCAGTATACTGTTATGTGTACTGTTAGTCTTATACAGTATAAAGGTTTATTTCAAGAAAGATCACCCATAAATTTAGTATTGCTTTCAAAAGCTGATATCATTCAAAATTCTCATTTAATTATTTTTAAAACCTTAATATGTATCAGTACATGTAATAAATATATAAAAATATTGTAAAAAAGTCTCCTCCAGAGCAAAATCAATAGAATCATGGGTAAAATCCAACCTAGAGAGTCGTGTGCAAAAATGTTCAGTGAACAACCACTTTTTCACTTTTAGGTACTTTTACCATGTTCCAATCTTCCAATTTTTTTCAAGCAAACAATTTCTTAATGCAAAATAAATTGTATAGTCTTCTATCTTAAAAGATGAAATCACATGTCATCAAATTAATCAGTGACAAGAACTTAGAAAATCAATAATAAATATATGTGAACACAATGTTATAGTTATATATATGTGTGTGTGTGTGTTATGATTATTAACAGAATTAATTTCGAACATGAAGCATATATGTGTGTGTATATGTATGTATGTAATGTATGTATGTACATGTATTAAGATTGTTAACATAATTAAATTCTGTATCCAATAAAACTTAATTCTGTATATACATGTGTCTTACATATCAATGTTTCTTGCAACTGTGGAATATAGTGTGCCATTTAAAACATGATTTTGGGAACTTGAGGAGACATTACTGTTTCTGACACAAATAAAATGTATGTAGATGAAATGGGCCAACATTCATCAAACAAGTTCTTGATTCTGAAAATCATTTTAAATCTGTTACAGACCCATTTGGGAAATCTACTAATAGGTTCATCACAGGAACAATACAAAAACAGTAATATAAATGTACTCCACCCTTATTTTCATCATCTTACGCTGTGTGAAGTATTATTTTTCTCATATTTTGCATGACTTTATTGGACCTGCTGATACCATTTCAATCCTAACCTTATTTTAGCTTGATATTTGCTAGAATCATTCTGACACTTTCTAATATTGCAAGTTTCAAAACTCTGAATCAGTAATAATAATAATAATAATGTGTATAATTTTATTTTTTTATTATTATAATTGTCAGAATATTATTAATCTCAAAGTTTATTATTTACAAGTTATAGACAAAGACAGAATTTGGGCTTTGTTGGCTTTAAGGAAAATTGTATTAAGTGTTTATCATACAGTATGAGTAAGGAAACAATTCATGGAAAATGCAGTAATATGATTATTTATATACTCCCATTATGCTATATTTTTATCAGAGACATGTTATTTTTATATTTTACCTGTCATGCACCAAAGTGATATGAAAATACCAACCAGTCACTGCATTGCAGCCAGAGGGGGAGGGAGGTAGTTCTAAACTGGTTCCAGCCTTTGATATTTGCTTAACAAAAAACTGGATGGTAGAAAAGAAGTTATTCCCCCTGTTGACATTTATGCAGACAAATTTACTGTGTAAAACATATGTTCACTGGTACTCAGACAACATTGGTAAGCCAGTATTTTTGGTTAGTAAATTCTCCTTCTAATAATTTAAAAGTCCGTAATGTCATGCATAATGGTGGTGCCATTTCTATAATGGCTAGTTTAAGAACTCCCCTATTAGCTGCAATGGTTGTTTGGTAGCTTCAGATTGGTTTAGTGCATGATGGGTAAAAAATTCACCGTTTTTATGCCTTTTTAACAATCATAGTATTTTCTGCTGACAAATACCCCATTTGCTATCCAATATTGTATTATACTGATGAATTCCATTTTATACAAGTCACAGTACATTTCTCATAATTCTTACTATTTAAATGGGAAACTTCACCAAAAGGAAACACAAGGGAATCAGCCTAAGGCAGGTGAAGGTATATGCTGGATGGGGACAGAAAATGGTGGAAAGGCAGGAAACCTTAATATTTTTGGTGTTGAAGCAGGCCAACTTAAGACAATCAAAAATGTGAAAATTGAAATGTCATATGAGACTTGTAACAGTGATGACTGTGATAGAACAGCAAAAGAAGCATTGGATTGTGGGCGTACGTTTTGCAAGAAATGTTTCATTCCAATGCAAAGGAATCATGTGTGCACAATATTTCTCAAATATCTTTCAAGACCACTCTGGGAACATCTTTAATAAATCCAAGTAAAGTAACAAAAATGCCAGAAGCTTCATCCAAAAATGATATCTGCATCATATGTACGGAGAATCTTGATACACGACATAAAATGCCCTGTGGACATGACTCCTTCCATGAGAAATGTATCAATGAAGCCTTTATGTACAAGGAGGTTTGTCCATTTTGCGAGAAGGTCCTTGGAATATTTACCGGAAGTCAGCCAGAGGGGACAGTGACCAGGAGAATCATCTGTATTATGAATAAAAGACCCAACTTACAGATGCATTCATTAAGAGAATGAACACAGAGCCTTGTTCATAATTTAAATTAGATTTTTAATCATGTAGCAGAGAGTACATTGCAAAATTTACTGGAGTTATTACCAGCTGTCACTGTGCCATTTATACAGTCCTAAGATATAAATGACATTAATGCAATATTTATTATAATGGTCCTTTTTTTTGTCTCTAAGAATGCACCAGGATTTGTTAGACCTTTCTTAAAGAAATCAATATATATGGATTTTGACTTTTATATATAATAAAGAACGTGAAAAATTTTTGAAGTTGGGTTTTGTACATATACTAATAAGTACATAAAAACCCTAAACAAAGAAGCAGTAAGAAGAAAATGGCAAAACTAATGTACATTATGGAGATTTTCAGATAAAAATAATATGAATGACTGTAACCAAATTATAGGCTTAGGGTTAGTTGTAAAAGATGTTTCAAAAACTCAGCTCTTTGCTGAAAGATTCAGAGTGGAAGCAATAAAACTGTTTTTCCCTCTGCTGTTTGTGGCAGTCTTTCTGTTTGAATATTTGCAGGAGGTTAAAATATACCCTCTTTAAGGCAGATTGTATTAGGTTATGGTGTTGTCCTGTCTGACTAGATCCATCTGGCCATTTGGTTTAGCATTCAAGCAGTAACTTTTATTATAGACCATATGCCTTTACTAAGACTGCAGTGTTTACATGTGTAAATGGCTTAATTAAGTGTACTGCCATACAACATTGGCAAAATTGGTAAACATGTAAATGAATATGCATGTGTCTGTCAGTTAATTTTCTGTTTATTCATTTCTTAAAGTAAGTATAATTTTCACATAAAATGTTGCATATCACTAGGAAGAACTTTAGGTTGACAAGTATTTGTTGTAATGCACATTACAGCTCTGGTCAGTTTACTGATAATGCTTGTAAAAAAATTTCTTGAACCTATATTATTTACCTTTAAGAAACATGTTTCATAATGTAACTTTTAATTGGTAGGATTATAATTTAAAGAAACACCATTTTAATTGTAAGCAAATGAACTTGGGTTTTTTTATTCTACAAAAAGCATCCCATGCTCATATATAGGCAGTAAGCCAAGTTGCATTAGGAATTTGTTTACTATTTCCATTTAAGCAGCCTGAAATGATATCATGATGATTTTAGGGATGTTCTACTGAAATTATCTCCTATCTTAACAAAAAGACATGTCTTTTAAACTGTACCCTGTGAAATTAAAAGGTAAACGTCATACAGCAAATAAAACAATCACAAATTTTAGAGAGGTATGGCACACACATTATAATAGCTGTCATTTGTTTAGTAAACATAGTTGATAGATGGAGGAAAAGGTTGAGTTTCCAGTTGTTTTGTTGTTGTTGTTGTTGTTGTGGGGCTTAACGCCATTTTTCAGCACAGGATAGGCTATACATGGCGGCCAGTATTAATGGTGGAGGAAGAAACCGGGAAATCCGCTGAAAGAACCACCGACCCACGAGGAGCTACTGGCAAGCTTTCTCACATATCCACATTCGCCGAATCTTAGACTCGAACCAACGCAGACAGAGGTGATCCGTAACGGACAGCGCTTTAGTCCAGTTGTTTTGAATAAACAGCATCAGTTTAGTTATTGTACATGATATACATGTTTACAAAATTTCAAATTTGCAGCCTTGACGTTTACCAAACTTCCTGGATGATTTCTGAGAAAGTTAATAATTTTTCCTGAATATTTTGGCAATATTTGCAACAAATCTTCATGAAAAACAAGACATTTTGTTCATGATAAAAATATGTTTTTTCATTGGAAAGGTACTTATTTGCAAAGAAAATAAATTTTTCCATGAAAACATTTCTTCACAATAAATGTTGATGAAACGTACAATCATTCATAGTCTCTATTTATGTTCTATATTTTCCATTGAGAATGACCTTTTCATTAGTTATCTTCCTTGTGGAATCTTTCAATTTGTGTGATTATGTGTGTGTGTGTGTGTGTGTGTGTAATAGAGCTGGGTACCAGGAAAAAATTTGTACCACGATCAACCATATTTCTCAACATGCTGTGGTATACCACAATTACATTGGGGACCAACAATTTAATGTTCTGTTGAAGGGGCCTGACACTATTTTGTTTAATTCCCTCTGTCAGTAGTTGGAAAAATATCTTGCTCTGATGCATAGCAAGTTAGTGCTGTATTATCTTCAGAATACTGTTTGGAAAAGAAATATTAATTATCTCAAGATACAGTAATAGAAATGTACATATTTCAGCTCAAAAGAAATTCAAAGACCCCCCCCCCTCCAAAAAAAACCCCATTAAATGGCCACCACCTTATAGTAGATAAATTTGCTATGTGTATGTTAATTGTACAAGTTGCAAACTAAAATCTGTAGCTGAAATGTGATGATTAAGCTTACACTATAGCTGATACTGTGAAAGATATTATGTTGACATTAGAGACCTGTTAGTAAAAATAGAATGTGTTGATACTGAAGCCCACAATTTTCTAGCTACACTATTGCTATAATAGGCAGGGAATCTTTGAGTGACATGCCAACACTTGGGCATGCTGTTTATCAGAGATGGCCAGTAAATATAAAACCTACTCAAAAAATGAGAAAATATTTAGCGGACTTGAGAAATTATGTAAAGTTCAAACAGAAAACAAGGCTCACCAGAAAATCTTAAGATGATTCACAGTCTTACAAAAGGAATATGCATATTTCACGCATTCACATACGCTAGTAAATAACTAAAACATGGCCTGTTTTTCCATTGTTTATGTTGTAGTTGTTGTTTTTTTCTTACACAAAATTTTTTCCAGAAGCTGGATTTGGCCCAGATTTGTTTAACAATAATCCATTTGGCCACCTCTTTGGCATACATGACACATGCTAATCATAATTAATTAAATAGAGGATATTTCATTGCTATGGGTGAACAATGGATATATTTCATCGAGAGGGTGAAAATGCAAAAGTTTTTGACCCATGAGATGAATGTATCCATTATTCACTCAATATCATGCATGGTTTTTTTCTCCTTTTTATGCTTAAACATATTAGTTAGCATGATGTTCTCTGTGTGGAGTCTCTATAATAGATTGAAGTAGTCGATCTCTTACCGACTCCCACGTGATGTCCACGGTTTACCGTTTATATTCTGTTTTGCGATTATTCACACAGAAAATTTCAACAGTTACATCATTCTCCTTCCCAATCGAAATAAAATAGCACATTATGGAAAAGAAATACGTATCATGTTGGATTTGAACTGGAGTCAGCTCTAACACAAGAGAGCCATTTTACCACACAGCCACATAAACATCTAAGAATAACTTCTAATTTCACATTTATCTCATTATGAATCAGGCAGTGAAATTATTTCTCTTAATTCACTCTGGTGAATTATCATTTTTATTTTATGTGGAAAATCCATAAATTCATGGCCTTGCATAAAATAAATTTGTGATATTCAGCATTAATTTGTGAGAGATGCAACTGGTTGTTTTTTTTTAAAAAAAGGATATGAATAATGAAAACATGTTGTTAAAGTCATCATCCAGTAAGTGATCCCACACCTGTAATGATATTGGCTGACGTTTTCGGGTCTGATCTCACTTATTCATTAAAAGTTGCAATTGTTTGCAGACAGTTTCATTTGCATACGATGGTGTACATTTTATATACTTACCAGTATTTCTCATGGTTGTTGAGCTACCATAGGCTGAAGGGTTCTTTCAGCAATATGTACATAATATTTCCAGATTAAATCCTATGTTTGACAGCTTGGTAATCCACATGGGATCGCCCAACCCTATGTCGTGTGGCCATTTTGAATTTCATGCTAGATATGACCATTATGGTTAGTGTCTAACTGTATGCAGTTGTGCTCCAGAAAGATTTCCATGTAGCAAAATTGTACATTTTAATGTACAGGTGACATCAAACCTGCAAATTATCCATCAGTGGCAACACAGATTTGGGGATTTGATTTATCAAACTATTAAAGTAGTAACAAGATTCCTCAGAAATTTTCATGCGTAACATTCCTTACTGATGGAAACTACTAATGTACCGGTAGAGTGAAAAAGTACCATGTTGCATATGACAACAAAAATACATTGGTAAACAGGCACGCATATCTATATCTATCTATCTATCTATCTATCTATCTATCTATCTATCTAAACACTTGCATTAAAAAATCCAGTGGATTTGTACTTATAGCTGTGTGATAAATTTGCTTTGCCTGGCAAATGATCTTTTATAAAATTCAGCAAAACAATGAACTGCAATAGTGGGAACAAGGTTATATCCTCAAGACCAAGAATATCTTGAGAGTTTGATTCACCATGTCAGAAATGATGGTTCATCTATCAGTCACGGCTTGTGTAAGCATTGATTACTAACATGTATCATTTTTTCATTAAAGGGCTAATAATGCAGGATTGGAAGAATATTATATTTTATTCCCAGTTATGTA
This sequence comes from Megalonaias nervosa, assembly GCA_016617855.1. Taxonomy (NCBI): domain Eukaryota; kingdom Metazoa; phylum Mollusca; class Bivalvia; order Unionida; family Unionidae; genus Megalonaias; species Megalonaias nervosa. The sequence continues at coordinate 109,618 of JAECUM010007848.1, read as the reverse complement.
ATTCAGCAGGATATAGCTTTTGCTATGTCCCTCTTTCTGCCTGTCCATTTATTTACATAGACAGTTAAAGGTCTTTCAACAAAACTTGGTACACACATCAAGCACATTTCTTATAGGTACCTTTTGATACTTATAATTATTTATGGCCATGGAAATAAAGTGTTGCATGAGTGGTATATAAATTGATGGGGAAACCACCTGATACTAGTACATTTAATATGAAAATTAAACTGTTAAATTTGACAAAAAGCATCCAGATGTGAAGTATATTCAATTTTATGTATAAGTTACTGATCCACTATTAGATATGGCCACATTGCTAAAATTAAACCAGTGTATCAGTCGCTATATTCAACATCTTAAATCACCTTACCAATTGAAAACTGAAGTTGGCATAAGGCATCCATGGCATAACGGCCTTTTTGAAATTATATGTATAATGCTAATCCACCATCAGATATGTCCACTGATGCTGAATATAGAAAACTTTGAAATAACTTCTCCAAAACTATTGAATAAAACTTGATGAAAATTGATGGGAAACATGCAGCCATAAAGACCTTTCAAATTTGTTGTTGTTGTTGTTGTTGTTGTTGTGGGGCTTAACGCCATTTTTCAGCACACGATAGGCTATACATGGCGGCCAGTATTAATGGTGGAGGAAGAAACCGGGAAATCCGCGGAAAGAACCACCGACCCACGAGAAGCTACTGGCAAGCTTTCTCACATATCCACATTCACCAAATCTTAGACTCGAACCAACGCAGACAGAGGTGAGATGGCAGTGATCCGTAACGGACAGCGCTTTAGACCACTCGGCCACTCGGGGCCCCTCCTTTCAAATTTGTACAAACAATGAAAATCCAGCTTCAATATAGTCAGTGTTTATAAAACTTTTAATAACTTCTCCAAAACCAGGAAATGTAATTTGCCTAAACTTAAAAGAAAGCATGCCAATCCACCATTAAATATAGCCACCATTAAAAGGAAAAGGATTTAAACAACATCCTCACAAGAAGCACACAACACACTTTGACAAAATTTTCCTAAACCATCTGGGTATGATGCTGATATTCCACCATCTAATATGGCCACCATTACTAAATATAGAAAATTTTTAAATAACTTTTTTTTTAAAAAATGTTGAACATAATGTGACCAAATTTAACAGAAATCATCCTGGCACAAAGGGCTTTGAAGTTTTGCAAATAATTCTGAACTACCATCCAGTATTATAAATGTTTCTAAAATTAGTGAAAACTTTAAATGACACATTTGAAAAATAAATGCTGAATAAAATTTGACCAAACTTTATAGGAAGTATACTGATGTAAAGGGCTTTATGAACATGTTGCTATTTACCTCAAATTTGGTATCTTTACTAAAAAAAAAAACAAAAAAAAACAATGACATCTCAGAAATTGAGCAGCAAAATTGACAAAATTGAACTAAAAGCATTATGGTATTAAGGGTTTTCAGATGGATATAGATGATGCAGATTTATTTCTAATTATTTCCACTATTACAAAATATTTTTAAAAAATATCTTACTTGCTTTCTTCTCAAAAAGAACTGGAGAGAATTTGACCAAATTTTTACAGAAGCATTCTGGCTTGAAGAGCATTAGTTGTTTGTGCAAATGGTCCAGTCTGCCATTAAATATGGCAGTTATTACTAAAAATATAAAAACTTTAGTCACTTCTAAAAATCCACTTACAGACTTTGAATCAAATTTTATAGAATGATTGTAGCTTCAGAGACTTTAAGATTGATAAAATTATGCTCTTTCACCATCAACTATGGTGTTGCCATTATTGATATTAGAGAAACATTTACACAACTTTATCTCAAAAAAATGTTAAACAGAATTTGTCCAACTTAAACACAAGGATCCTAACATTGTTGTCTTTCAATATTAGACAAATTATGCTGACATGCAGTCAAATATCGATGCTGGTATAAAAACTTGGGAATTGTGACCCAGTTGTTTGGGGTTTTTTTACATGTGCAATAAATAGAAGTGAGAAACATTTAAACAGAAAGCATCCTACTGGCCAACATCTGCATTTGGTTGTTAGGCAGATGTCAGTCAGGTGAGTGATCTCATGCCTATTTGGGCCTCTTGTTGAAAAGTGTGCTGTCACTGCCTTTTGATCATTTCTGTATTTTATTTTCCTGTCAATATTCAAAGCAGTTGGTGTCTTAGGTTTTGTCTACATTTACAAACAGCCTAATACATTTCCATATTTGATCAAGCAAACAAGGTGTGTAAGATCTGGGTACATCATTTCTTTAACTTCAGAGATATATGTTTTTCAGAAAGGAGACAAAAACCAGTTGATAATGTTCAGGAGAAAACCAGAAGTGAACAGTTACATAAAAATACATATGCATCTTCCTCATCAAACAGTGAGAAGGACACAGAGGTAATCAAACTAGAGGAAAAACTGAGAAATTTAGAGGTAATGAAAATAGCAATGATCCAACAGAGGAGGAAAAAAAAATCTGGAAGAAAGAATCAGGCAGGCAGAAGAAGATTTGACAGCTCTGTCAGGTATACATGAAACATATAAGGATAGGCATTAAAAAATGTAGAATATACTATCTACAAGACTAACTAATCAGCAGATCCAATATGGTTAAAAGTCAGTAATAATTGCAAAATTCTTTTGCATTAATATGTAATAATATCCTCTTAATTTGCATTAATATGTAATACTACCCTTTTCATTTGCACTGATATGTAACAGTACCCAATTCATTTGCACTAATATGTAACAGTACCCAATTCATTTGCACTAATATGTAACAGTACCCAATTCATTTGCATTAATATGTAATAATGTCCTATTCAATTGCACTAATATGTAACAGTACCCAATTCATTTGCATTAATATGTAACAGTACCCAATTCATTTGCATTAATATGTAACAGTACCCAATTCATTTGCATTAATATGTAATAATGTCCTATTCAGTTGCACTAATATGTAATAATACCCAATTCATTTGCATTAATATGTAATAATGTCCTATTCAGTTGCACTAATATGTAATACTACCATTTTCATTTGCACCAATATGTAATAGTACCCAATTCATTTGCACTAATATGTAACAGTACCCAATTCATTTGCACTAATATGTAATAGTACCCAATTCATTTGCACTAATATGTAATAGTACCCAATTCATTTGCATTAATATGTAATAGTATCCAATTCATTTACATCCCAAAGTTATTCCTCAAATGATATCCCACAATTCCATTTTACCAAGAAAAGAAAAATCTACCCATATGAATTAAATGCTTTGATAAATGGCACCAATTAAGTGAAATTGCATTCCAAATGCATAAATATTTTTAAAGTTGAGTGACTTTTGTGCTAATATTCATGCATCAAGTTTTATATTTATTTAAAATTTAGACAAATTTTACTGTTTTTGTCTTAATGAGTAGACTTATTCATCCACATAATACTAAATCTATGTTATGCTAAAATTTGCAACTGCATAATTAACAGAAAGTTCATAACCATTCAGACATGTAATGCTAACATATTTTTCATCAAACTTTATCATAATTCATCAAAAATGCATAAACAAGATATTAATAAATTCTGGTTCCATATGAATAGCAAGTATATCAATTAGATGATGAAAGAAAAATGGTTATAATTGCATATAACTAAGAAAACCATACCATATCATATGTTTTATTTAAAACCAATACTTACAGGTTATATCAGTTTTTTGCATACATTTTATATATGAAATATCTTTGCACCTTATACACGTCTGAAATTATACATGATTAAGTAAAATATTGATTAAGCAAAATAATACATTTTGATATTTAATAATTTCTTATTAAACACTATTATTCAATATTTTGTTTGACATGCTATCAATGACACACTGTTAGGTATTATACTAGGAAAAAGGTAATCGCCTGGAAGTTACAATGTAGCATTGAAAATTGCAAGTCGTGCTAGTCATAATAAAATACTCTCCTATTATGACAACAGAAAAAAATTGTCCCAAGTTTAGTATTTTTTAAATTCTAATAATAGAGCATTGATCTCAAATATTAATAATCGATTACTGATCTATGGATTCCAGATTACTTCTGCTCACAGAGTATAATCCATCTCAATAAACGTTTAACACTGAAGCCAAACCAATCCTGCCAAAAGAATCCAAGTAATATTGTTTTATGTAGCTTGTACTCCTTTGTACTCCAAACCATATCCATTATAAATGTTTTTAATCATTCCACATTGCTGCTGATCTCATATACTATAATCCAGTAATTACCTTTAGATCAATGTTTGCCAAATTAGCAATTAAATTGTCATGCTCACATAGTTTACAGTTGTGTGATCACAAGAAATCTTTACCATAGGTATATTACATGGAACGCAAGGTGTGGAAGTAAAAACCAAACAGAAAATATACGTTATAGAATTTTTTCAGCAATAACTTTGAGTACATGGGAGATTTCAGTGAGTGACAGGAGAAACACCTCATCTCAGAAGGAAACCCATTGTTGGGTTCACATCTGTATTTTTACTTGTTTACTCATGGGTATGAAAAAACAATTAAATTTTACTTCTTGTACAAAAATATTAAGTAATAAAAACACGATTTTTTTCAAACCATTGCATTTTTTCATGAAAACAGAAAAAATTTAAATTAAATATGATATAAAGAGGCAGGGAAAAAGCAAATAGTACCAGTACAAGGAATTTGTTAGATCACTGTTGTAAATCCCTGTTCCATTAAATAGCTCTCAATTTGAAAAAGTAACATTTTCAACCATCTAGTTCCCAACCCCTTCCCAACTATGACTCATAGATCTTTACCCAAAATCTGTTTTAGATAGATACCTATAGTAAGTCAAAGTCTTGGTATAGTTTAATCCACTGACATGAAAGCATTAGTATATTAAAATTATGATGTTATGTTTGCATATCTCCATGTATATGTATTAAAAATAATTATCCAGGTTTCAGGATGTTGTTGATGAATGCACCCCAATCAGCCTATTATGAAAATAAATAGATAACATTAAGTTTGCAAGAATGTTTAGGCAGTTTTGGCAATCTAGTTTATTTTCTTGCTCTCTCTACTTAAAGTCAACCATGACGTGGGTTGAATTATAAATCGGTGAATAATGTCTTCTATGGTTGGATTCTGCAACATACTATGGCATGGACAGTTCTTGGTTTCATTGCAAGATGTGACAGCACCATCTGTTGTCTTAATTGGTCATTACTACAAGATGGCATTGACTATATTATTCCAATTTGACATCTCACTTGCCACTTTTCTATATGCTACATTGTAACTTTCATAATGTTATTTTTTTAAATGTTATTGTTATTAATTAGTCATCAGATGAACTATCAGAATGCAGAGAGGAAATTTAGAATTGGAATGATGTAATTTAGAATGTTGACATATGTAACTTTAAAAATATGCTCACAGAATTACTCGCATGGAACTTGAGGAGTTGAAATTGCAGTATTCCAATATCACTTGTGTCAGATTTAGCAGATGTAATGATGAAAAATATAAATCCTACACTTCAAGAAAACACAACTCTGGGATAATGAAAAATAAAATGTGTGTTGCATATTGATATAAAATATATACATAGAAATCTGGCAGTGACTCCCCTCCATTAGGAATGATGCAGAGTATAAGTGACAAATATGTCTATAAAACTGTATTATACAGTTTCAAGAAAAAGTTTCAGTATTCTTATAATGTGTTTTGTATTTTGCAAAATTTATAGAAATTTATACATAGCAAAGTGTTTCTGAATTTGTTGTACTTTATCATAAATTATTAGACAAATATGTAGATGTTTAAACTGATATCTTTGAGTGGAATGATGCACACACATGTAAATGCATACAACTGATTTTTTTAAAACATCATATACTTATTTAGTCTGCACATGAGAATTCAGTGTATTAAGCTATTTTTACTTAATATCAAATTGAGTGCAAATGAAACCATGTGTTTTGCCTATGCACATTGGAATTTTTGGACGGAAAACTGATTCATTTTGTAAGCGACAGTGTTCTTTAACATGAGATTCTTCCAATTATATCAATACAAATAATTTGTGGATGTGAATACATTGTGTGATCTTCTACATTGAGGGATGAAAATGCACATTAAATTATTCAGTGATAATGACTTAAAATAAATTTAAAACTATATGTTTGTACAGATCATTAAAAGAATCAGTTTGGAACATACAGCTAAAATCTCAACGCTCTATGAGACTAAATTATCCAAGGACAGTTTTATTTAAATTTCCTGCATATGTGGAATAGAGTATGCAGTTACAAAATGATTTTACATTCAGACTCCACTCGGATGATGGCAATGTAGCTGAAACATTTTGGAACTTAAAAAAACATTATTTTTTTATACTTGTAAATTGTATGTAAATAAGATATTGTAATATTGATAGTGTTGATATGTGATGTTAATAACTAAATTAAATAAATGTAGTGTGCATTCTTGATATGATTTGAATAACTCCAATTATGATGGCAAAACAGCTGAAATGTTTGTTACCTTGATGAAATATTGCTTTTTCCGATACTAATAAAATGTAAGAAAATTAAGTAAAAGACATTTTAAAATATTTAAAAGATATCTTATGTTCCTTATAAATTATTATGCTATGGTAAAAATAGAATAATTTTGATTGCCTTATTTGCAATATGCATTAATTTTTTAAAACAATTTTGATGCATTTATTATTAACCAGCCATTTTTATGCATTTATTTTATTTTACATAGAGCCTTTTAGAATGACAGAATAAGACCTTTTTAAGTTTATGCAAGTCTAGATATTTCTTCCCTGTAACAAACTCTTGATTCTGAAAATCATTTTAAATCTGTGACAGCAGAAACCAAACATGAACAGTCAAATAAATCTACTCCACCCTTGTCTTCATTCACTGCTGAGAAGGACAGAGAGGAAATAGAGCTTGAGCAAAAATTAAGAGAGTTGGAGGAAAAGAAAGCAACAATATTGAAAGGAAAGAAAAAAAAGAACTCAAGGAAAAAATCAAACAGTTGGAGAAAGATTTGTTAGTCATGGAATCAGGTAATTTTAGATCAGAAGTTAATTATGAGTATTTCTTCCAAGTAATGAATATACAGATAAAGCCATAAGAGAAAAAAATTTGCTGAAAATCAGTTAATAAAAACAAAAGTGGAAAGTAGATTAAAAAAAGGAATTAATTCATACGAATAAAGTCTGATTTTTAATGGTTAAATGATTAACAGCACTTCTTATTGTAAGGTTAGAAACCAGTCTAATCATCACATCATTGTTATTTAAATGTCATTTTGTAGTAGTTTGATAAAGTTGGGTTTGTACAACAATTATCCAAGATATTTACTCTACAGCTTTGTCTTTTATCCTGGTGCTTGAAAAGATGTTGATCAAAATATATCCAGGTGATGTTAGATATTTTGCAGTAAGGTATAACCCAAGCCATTTATGTGTATAATGCAATCAAAAATTAACTATCCAGGATGGAGACTGCTTCAGAGATGAAATAAATTTTTTGTTCCCACCGTATATATGGAGACATGGAGTGACCCATGTCTGTGAAATATATAAATTTATTGGCAAAATAAGTTCCATATTTTTTTCATTTCTATATTTACGAATGTGAAAAAGACCGCTCCAGTGGCCTAGTGGTTAGAGCATCGCCCCGGATGCGGGAGGTCGTGGGCTCGATCACCAGCCGAGTCATACCAAAGACTTATAAAAATGGCACTAACAGCTGCCTCACTAGGTGCTCAGCAATAAGAGATTAGTGTGAGGACTGGTCGGCCTGGTGTCAGGATAATGTGACTGGGTAGGACATAATGCTACATGTCTGTGGCATGATGCCCCAGTGCAAGACATCACTATAAACTGCCACACTGCAGACATCGTAGCGATATGACTGAAAAATTGTTAAAGCTATGTTAAAAATCCAAGTCACTCACACGAATGTGAAAAATATATCCTTATGTTTTCACGTGTGAAAATATAAGATTTCCCATTGTGCCATGCGATACTTGAATGTGTGTGTCAACAAAACTTGTACATACAGCAACTAAAGTGAGTAATTTTTGAGTTAGAACAAATAAATAGAAATTGCCTTACATTTCAGACATGGAAATTAATCTTTGATAAAGAAAAATTTTGACCAGACACCATTTATATCTCTCTGAAGTTATTTCCCCTTACTTCCTTGACAACAACGATACACCCGCTTTGATGCATTGCTGAATTGGAATTGCACCGTTTTCAGTTACGGTAAAATAGTTTACAAAATTTTAAAATTACAAAATTTACTGCAACCAGTCAGGTCACCCCTATCTTACCACTTTCTTAAGTCACATATAGTTAAGTTATATGATCATATAATGAAAGTTAGGTTAACGTATGAAAGAGGGAGGGGTGGTGAACGTGTTGTGCTGAAGAGTGAGTTTACTTTTGTACACTCTGATTCTGGAGCATGTTTGGTATATAATAAAAAGAAAGTTGTCTTTTCCTTATGTTAATACTAGATATATTTCATCTTGTGGTAACAAAGCCGATTTATTTTAACTCATAGCCTTGCCCCTCATTAAGATTTCATCTGTTCAGTATATATATATATATATATATATATATATATATATATATATATATATATATATATATATATCATACATCAATAAAATAACATGGTATTATGATACCTGTCTGACTACGAACTTTGCCATTCAGATAAGTGTCTTATTTGCATGTTTTCTACATATAATGTAAAGTTTACTTTATCAACCTTTTCCCATCTTTTTCAGTTCCACCAGAAGACACTCAAGAGGAGGAGGCTAATAAATGCATATTTTGTACAGATGTTCTGAGAAATCCCCAGAAGCTTGGTTGTGGACAACATGAGTTTTGTACAGATGTTCTGAGAAATCTCCAGAAGCTTGGTTGTGGACAACATGAGTTTTGTACAGATGTTCTGAGAAATCCCCAGAAGCTTGGTTGTGGACAACATGAGTTTTGTACAGATGTTCTGAGAAATCCCCAGAAGCTTGGTTGTGGACAACATGAGTTTTGCAGCAAATGCATTGGAGAAGCTACTGAATTTCAAGAAGCATTCCCAGTGTGTGGCACAAAATTTGGGGATGATGTGCGGTTATCAAGTGATGCTCTTCTCTCTTGGTACAATAGTTCTGATTTTATAGAGAACAGCTGAAAGTTTTACATTTGAGACTTAGCTTCTTGGGACCCATTCTTTTAACATTCGAACTGACATACATTAGACCATATCTACACCATTTTATCTCTGGGTCTGTGTGATTTCAGTGATATTTGTTTCTTTAAAAAAAAATATTGCTTTTTATTTCTCTGAAAATTGTAGCATCTACATATTTTCTTTCATTTCAACCAAACATCCCAAACAGCTTGATCCAAATATTACAGATAGCTTGATCAACACATCCCTAATAGCTTGATCCAAATATCCCAAATAGCTTGATCGAAATATCTCAAATAGCTTGATCTAAACCAAGTCTCATAAGTATTATAATTGACAGATTATACCATGACCATTACTCTAGATAAGCATACCATATTTCATAATGTTATGACCATTACTTTAGATAAGCAGAATTACCCTAATTACTTCAGGTAAGAATTACCTTAATTGCTTTAGATAAGCAGTATTACCCCAATTGCTTTAGGTAAGGAGAATTACCCTAATTGCTTGAGATAATCAGAATTACCCTAATTGCTTTAGGTAAAGAGAATTACCCTAATTCTCTAGGTAAGCAGAATTACCCTAATAGCTACTGAAATTAATAGTAATCTTGGCTCCATTTTCCTTGGCATGAAATAGCCAGTAATGTGTTTTACTGTGTAATGTATATACTGTATTTGGAGCATCAGATTTTGTATGAAGACAATTGGGATTAACTACATCATTAATTGGAATGTGTTGATGTAGGGAGTTATATAGATGTGTAGGAGTTGCACTGTTCAAGGACTAATACAAGTAATATGAATTGTGATGAAAATGTGGATCTAGTTTGGAAAAATCAACCACTTTTATATTACATATATTGCAATTTACTGAGCATAATATTTGTGTGAGCTGATTTACTGACTGCTCACAACCTGGTAAATTAAAATGTAGAAGATGATCTTTACTGCCTTTTCTACTAAAAAATGTAAACTGAAACTTTTTTTAAAATTATGTCCATATATATTTTGCCTACATGTGTGTTGCTAACTTGCCAATATTAAAGTGGATTGTACTGAAAAATGGCCAGTTTCTGTACCCATTTTTATGAAAAAAATTAATTTAATAAATTTCATGTCATCTATTGTACAAATCATACTATTCTACAGTCCGTTTATTTATAGATTTCTTTTGCATACAAAAACCTGAATCAGTATATTGGAAATCGCAGAATAAATGCTCTGTTCAGCAACTACAAACTGAAATTATATTTGAGTGCTTCCTTATTTGCTCCATTGAAAAAATTCGGCACATTTTGCATTTTTCATGATAAAGCTTGTGTTCAACGTATCATACAGCAAGGCTGTACTGGTGTCTAAGAATGAAAATATTTAGAAAATGTACCTTTCAGGTATTGGCATTTTGCTACTGTTGCCTGGTAAGCACCTAAGCATTGAAAACTACGACAAACTACAAATAATTACTCTGCAGTTGCTGTGTATTTTTCTTCATAGCAGTACCATGCTTTATAAATATGGAGAGACAACAAATTCAGATGGTTTGTAACAATCTTATTTGTCTTTATCAGTTTCTTTTCTTTACAGTTTCCCAGAACACATATAACTTGACTTTTTGTATGAGTACCAGGGAAAATTTAAATGACACAGGTGTTCTTTAAAGTCATACTTTGTTCAGCAAACCTGAATTTTGCTGTCTTATCACAAAATTTAGGCCAGGACTATGAGACATATTAGTAGATATTTGATTCGTTTCAGTGTTCCAAAACCAATATAATGAAAGAATAAAATCTGTAATGCTCAAACTTATGAGTCAGTCAGTAATTTCATGTTGACTTGCAAATGGTAGATATTTATTGTTGACTACCATGCTTCAAGTCCTACTTGGTCAACAGGACACAAATTGTGTCCTCAAATGGAAAACACTCCAGCCCAGTTGATCTATGTTGTGGTGTTCCACAGGGGTCTGTTCTTGGCCCTGTTCTCTTCATTCTATACACTCAGCCACTCTCAAGTGTCATAGATCATCATCCAGTGTCTCACCAATTGTATGCTGATGACACCCAAATATACAAATCTAGCCACCCAACTGAATTTGAAGCTACCATCCAAGGTGTAGAGAGGTGCATTTCCGATGTGAAATCATGGATGACATGTAACAAGCTGCAGATAAATGATGATAAAACTGAAGCCATTCTGATTACAACAAAAAGACTTTCTCATTCACATCCTTTATCTCAGACAATAAATATCAGCAACACCAACATTAAATTCACAGTCAGTACGAAACCTAGGAGTTACTCTCAACAGTACTCTCTCATTGCACCAACATGTCATGAACATATACAAGGCTGCATATCTTGAGCTGAGACACATCAGCTCCATTCACAAGTATCTTTCAGTTGATGCCACTAAAACACTTGTGTGTTCCTTAGTACTTTCAATAGTCCTTATTGTAACTCAGTTCTGTCTGGTTCGTCTCAATATCTACTCCAGAAACTTCAAAAAGTTCAAAACACAGCTTCTCAGATCATCCTTAGAGTACCATGATCAGAGCACTCCTCCCCCCTGCTCTATACCCTACACTGGCTATCCATTTGATCCAGAATTAAACACAAAATTTGTTCTCTGTGCTACATTTCACTGATGGGCTCCAGTCCAACATACCTATCCAACCTCACCCATGTGTACACACCAGAAGGATACTTACGCTCCTCTTCTGACACTTGTATTCTCATTATTCCCACTATCAAAAATGAAATCATATGGACAATGTTCTTTTACATACCAGGACCCAGCAATGTGGAACGAATTGCCCACTGAACTTAGACACAAAGACACACTGATCTCATTCAAGAGCGCTTTTAAAACTCACCTTTTTCAACTGCAAGAACAGACTTAAAGACCTAAGAATGTTTCCTTACCTTAAATATTTACAGCATGTTTTCTGTTTTCTAATTTTGTGGTGTTTGTTTTTATTTTTGTAATCATAATATATGTTTTTTAAGTGTTGTCAAATGTTGTAAAGCACTTACAGCTTCTAAAGATTAGGTGCTATACAAAGTCCTCATTCTTATTATTATTACCATGAGCAAATTTTGTATCTATTTTTATTGATTATTAAAAATGGCTTCACTGCATTAAAAAAAATGAAAAAAATATGTTTATATCATGATTCTGAATTCAGTGAATAAGTCAATGGGAAATACATGAAAGGGTTGGAAAATTGCAAGGTCTATTTTTCAACTTTTTTCAAATTGACCTTTTCATGGCAACCAGCATGTAAACACAAAACTTGTCAGAAATGAAAAAAATGAAATAATATTTCTATACACGGGAAAGTGCATCTGCAATTATATTGTCTTTTCCTTTGATGTGCCTGATGTCAAGATTATATTCTTGTAAAAACAGGCTCCACCTTAATAATCTTTGATTTTTATTTTTCATCTTGTCGATGAGAGTAAGAGAGTTGTGATCTCTAAACACAACAACTGGAGAAGGAGCTGAGCTAATGTAAACTTCAAAATGCTGTAATGCCAATATTAAAGCCAAACATTCCTTCTCGATTGTTGAGTAATTTCTTTAGTGCTTATTTAATTTCTTAGAGAAATAGCACACTGGGTGATCAACACCATTTCTATCTTCTTGAATCAATACTGCTCCAACCCCAACATCACTCACATCAACAGAAAATTTAAAAGACTGATTGAAATTTGGAGCTGTAAGAACCGGCGACTTTAAGGATGACTTTTAACCTATCAAAAACCTCCTGACATTTATCTGTCCAACGAAACTTGTTTTTCTCACTCAACAAGTTTGTCAGGGGTTCAGCAATATTAGAAAAATTGGAACAAAATTTCTGATAGTATCCAGCCATACCTAAAAATCGCATCAGTTGCTTTTTACTGACAGGCACAGGGAATTCAAAAATAGCCTTGACCTTAGCATCCATAGGTTTAACTTGACCATGTCCCACAATATGTTCTAGAAAAGTTACACACGACAGAACTCACTTTTAGGTAAATTGATTGTCAAATTTGCATCAGTGAGTCTGTCAAAGAATTTCCGAATCATGGCTAGATGTTCTTTCCAGGTGTCGTTGTAGATGATGACATCATCAATGTAAGCATCACAATTATCTAGACCAGAGGTAATCATATTCATCAAACGTTGAAAGATACTTTGGGGAACCCTTCATCCCAAACGGCATTACTTTATATTGATAGAGTCCATCTGGAGTCACAAATGCCGAAATTTCGTTTGCCCTTTCCATTGTGGAATTTGCCAAAATCCTTTCAGAAGGTCAAATTTGGTGACATATTTGGCATTTCTAATTTTATCAATACACTCATCAATTCTTGGTAATGGAAATGAATGTTTTTGTCACACTGTTCAACTTCCTATAATCAGTGCACATACTGAAAGTTTTATCTGGTTTCGGAACATGTATACATGGTGAACTCCAATCACTTTTACTGGGCTCTATGAAATTGTTCTCCAGCAAATACTGAATTAACTTTTTCAAGTATTCCTGTTTGAGAGGGTTCATCCTGTATGGGTGTTGTTTCACAGGTTTTGAATCTACAATTTCAACCTCATGAAAAATTTTGTTTGTTCTCGTAGGAATATCTGGAAACAAGTGCTCATATTCAAATAATAACTGTTTAAGTTCATTCTTTTCTTGTTGTTGCAAATGTATAAGTTTCTGGTCTAGATCTTTCATAATTTCTGAATTCCAAACATTTGTTGCTCCAAGATCAACGGTATCCAATTGAATTTCTTCACTTAAATCCTCAGTTGGTGGGACAGGTAGAACTAAATTAATTCCATGATTTACTTGGCTATCTCTTTCAATATACTAGTACTCGATTAATTTATTTAGATCAGAGTACTAATATAATTTAACTCATTCATTTTCTTCTTAACTTTGTAAGGGCCGTAAAATCAAATTTGAAGAAAGTTTTGAAGAATGAGCAAGAGAGAATGAACTCCATTACAAGACTCAAGACTATCAAGTAAAGTTCTGTGAAACCATAATTTCACTTTTTACTTGAATTGCTGAAGGCCAAATTCAAGCATAACTAGCTGGAAAACTCCAGACATAAAATTTGACCCTTGATCTGATTGAACAGATTTGAGAAGGCCAAATTGAGTAAAAAACTTTATCAAAGCTTTTACTATGGTTTTAGTTTTCATATTCCTCAAAGGAATTGCCTCTGGGAATCTTGTTGACGCACACATAATGGTCAATGAATATTGGTTGCCTGACTTGGTCTTAGGTAAGGGACCAACACAATATACCATAATTCTGCTAAATGGCTCATCAAATGCAGGAATAGGTTGCAGATGAGCATTAGGTATCTTCTGATTGGGTTTTCCTACCATTTGACAAGTATGACAAGATCTACAAAATTTACAAACATCACTTTTGATTTTTGGCCAATAAAAGTGAGTCAAGATCTTGTGATAAGTTTTATTTATCCCTAAATGACCAGCCAGAGGAGTTTCATGGGCAAAACTAAGTATTTCCTGTCTGTAAGATTTTGGAACTACAATCTGATAGTTCACTGACCACTCATCAGTAGCAGGTACCTCAGGAGGTCTCCATTTTCTCATAAGAATTCCATTTTTAATGAAATAACAGACAGGTACTTCAGTGGCTTCAGTTTCACTAATGGCCCTCTGAAACAAACAGGAGATCTCAGGGTCTTTTTCCACTTCGACAACAAGTGATTGTCCTTTGTCACCCTGATTAGATACAAGAGAATGAGTATTTAAAAGAGGATCACTGTGATCAATACCTTTTGATTCATTCAAATTAGGAGTGAAAGTGACCTCATCAAAAGCCTGACCAATACAAGTGTCAGCTAAAGGAATATTTTCCTTATCAAAATCATTCTCAAGTGCTTCCTTTGCCATAGCTCTAGTAACTGCTCAAGCTGGGTATAAATCAGGGAATTCTTTTTCAATAGGATCAACTTTCTGATCCAAAGAAAGCTTGTCAGTTACAAGTGGATTAACCACAACCTTGTCTCCAGCTAGGTCGTTGCCTAGTGACAAATGAATCTCCTCAACGGGTAAAGAGACACTATACTGACTGTCACAGGTCCTGAAACTAAGTCTGATGACAAATTTACAGAATGGAGAGGAACATTAACAAGGCCACACTCTACTCCCTGAATGAGAACACTCTCAATAGAACAAGATTTCTCAGAAAAAGGCAAAGTACCTGATAATAAAAGACTCTGAGAAGCTCCTGTATCCCTTAAACTTTTAATAGGGATAGGATTGGCCAAATCACCAAAGAGTGATATAGAACCCTTCGACATGAATGGTTCATAATTCTCCATAATAAAATCAGACTGGGGTTATTAGACCCAACAAATGTATTGTTTTCAATTCATGACCGTGACCTTGACCTCTTAGAAATAAGAGCATTTGGAATAGGTCTATCTTGATTCTGATGCCTATATTTCAATTTGAAGCAATCAGAAATGACGTGTCCTTTTTTCCTGCAATAGGCACACGTAGGAATAGACAAGGATTTTGAATCAAGTTTATCAGAAGCTTGACTTTTAAAAGTTTTGCCAGATTGAATTTTAGAAGGAGTTGTATTAGGCTGAAATACCTTTCTACCAGTAGTCTGCTGAGTGACAGATTTCCCTACAACAGAAACTTTATGAGTTAAGGAATACTTTTCAGCAGCAAGAGCAGCATTTTCCAAGGTTTCGACCTCATGCTCGTCAAGATGAGTCTAAATGTTATTAGGAACACAGTTCATGAACTCTTCAAGTAATACAAGTTGTTCGAGACTTTTATAATCATGTTCAACTTTCTTGGCTAAGCACCATCTCTTAAATAACTGTTCTTTTTCTCTTGCAAATTCAACATAAGTTTGTCCAGCTTCTTTTTTATAGTTCCTGAACTTTTGCCGATAAGCCTCAGGGACTAACGCATAACCCTTTAAGATGCATTCCTTAACCAAATCATAGTCAGAACTTTGGTGAACTGACATTGAATGGCAAACATCAAGAGCTTTACCAATTAGTACACATTGAATCTAATGCTCCCTTGGCCATTTCAAATTTTCCGCAACATTTTCAAAACGAGTAAAATTTTTGTCTACTTCTTTTTCTCTACAAGGGGGCACTAACCTGATATTTCTTGTAATATCAAAACTTGAATTTGTATGTGAAGTGGGATCGTGCTTGCCACTTGTCAGCATTCTTTCATTCTAATTTGAAATTCCTTTTCATCCTTCTCTTTTTGGATTTGCATCTCTCTCTCTCTCTCTCTCTCTCTCTCTCTCTCTCTCTCTCTCTTCAAATTGTAACTGTTTATCTTTCTCCCTCTCCTGTCTCTCTTTCTCCTCTTTTTCAAATTGTAGTTGTTTATCTGTCTCCCTCTCCTGTCTCTCTCTCCTCTGTTTCAAATTGTAATTGTTTATCTTTCTCCCTCTCCTGTCTGTCTCTCTCCTCTTTTTCAAATTGCAATTGCAATTGCTTCTCTTCTAATTGCAACTGCAATTGTTTCTCTTCTTTATCTTTCTGAAGCTCCAGCTTCCTTAACTCTAATTTCATCTTTTATTTCACTTTTTTAATTCCTTTACTTTTATGTCTGATACAGACTTACTGACCGAAGCCAAAACACTTTTATGGAAAACATTTTTCTCTACCAAATACTGAACCAAATGTTTTTAATTTCTTGCTTTGTTAAGGAAGATTTTGCCTCAGAAAGATTGTATTTTCTGGCATGTTCAAGCAACTCATCTTTTTTCAAACTATCCAACTGCTTCTGAGTAGGACTAGAAAGAAAAGTCTCCACTTTTGATAACATTGTGAAAAAAGCCTGTTGTTTTCACTAAAGATTTCAAACAAAATGTAAAATAGTATTTGGGATTTAAAAACTAGGGGAATTTAAATTTCAAAAAACAGTTTTCTGAAATATTTTAATCAAAATTCATATATCCCAAGACGAGAACCACAATTTTCCTTTGTTACGTGTAGGCTCGTAAAAAAATAACAAAAGAAAAGAGTGAAGTCAACAAGCTTTGTAAATTTTAACAAAATAATTTATTTCCCTAGAATTGAAAAAATATAAGTCCTATCACTAAACAGTTCTAATTGAATCCAGGTTCGAGTCTCAATGAAGTTCCAGTATGGAAGGTGATGACATCAGATGAGGGCATTCCACAGAAGGCAACAGTTCCTCGTTGAATCACAATTTATAATGTTCCCTTTTAGAATTCCAGAATAAATTTCCACTAAATGTCTTTGTCCAAGAATTTTTATAAAGAAGAGCCCTTGTTTTGTTTTCTAGAGAATATGAATTATTAAATTCCAAAAAATAGATAACTTCAGAACAAACTTGCATCAACAAAACACCTTGAGCTCTGAGGTGTAGGAATACAACTGAATAGATCTACTAGCAAATGGCTGTTTTAACCCACAATTCTAGATCACATGGTGGCTCATGT
This sequence comes from Megalonaias nervosa, assembly GCA_016617855.1. Taxonomy (NCBI): domain Eukaryota; kingdom Metazoa; phylum Mollusca; class Bivalvia; order Unionida; family Unionidae; genus Megalonaias; species Megalonaias nervosa. The sequence continues at coordinate 91,861 of JAECUM010007848.1, read as the reverse complement.
GACGGGCTACGTGATCACTAATTTGAACAGCACAGTAAAAAAAATGCCATTTTACACTTAGGTGAAAATACCCTAGCTAAGAATCAGACTCTCATGCTGGAAATAGATAATAAAAAAGGCTGTTTACAACTTAGCTAACACGTGGGCCGAACATGACCTTGGTAATAGCCAATCGTTTTCACTTAGTGTTTGCAAAACGTCTAAACCAAGGTGAGCTAAAAATACTGATAATGTAATACCTTTTACATTTTACTCAGGTCAAAACAGAGTAGTGAATTTTCTGAAAATAGTCAAATCCTGTGAAAATTATAATTACAATAAAATGTAATGAAACAAAAATATAAAAAAAATTTAAAACTAATACACAAGTAATTAATTACATATTCATAACAACATGTAATACAAAATTACAAAAAGTGTACCAAATAATGTCTGTGATATGTTTATAAATAATAAAAATATATCCAATATAAGTGGTATAAATGTTATTTCATTTTTACATATTTGTTTAAATTATGGATTGATTGTACTGTTGATGATGCATTACCAGTCTAAAGTGTGATAATACATGTATACATTGTTAAAGTCTGAATGATGTTGGGACAGTGACTTACTGACTGCTGAAATTTGAATGCATGTAAAATGTAATGCATTGAATATTACAAGCAAATGGGAATGAAAAGAGTAATGCAGATATAACTTTTGACAATTAGATCTGTACAAATCATATTCATTTTGATGTATTGTTTTCTCCACAAATCATTCTAATTAAATGATTCATTTTCTCATTTTCAGTTGAATGGATTTATTGACAGCTAATGAATGAATTAATTTATGCCTTATCACCAAACAAAGATGACATAAATGCAACTATCATGTCTTTTCTGAGTTGTCGTGGTTACAGGCTTATGTTACATAACTGTTCTTTAGCACATTGACTTTCACATGAAATAGTGGAACATATGCTTTATACCATCATTTGATTTAAACATAGACTGTATCCCTGTCATTTTCATTTCTTGGGAAATTTCCTTTGCATGAAGTAACAGAACAGGCTTTATACCAGCATTTGATTGAAACATTGACAGTATCCCTGTCCTTTTATGATCTTTGGTTCAACTGATTTCATTGGGTTTTAATTTTTCATATAATTACAACTTAAACTGTGATGTGGACTTGGTTAATAACCACCTTACACTCTTTTTATCAATGCTAACTGTTATGTCAACATAAGCATTTAATCAAACTAATCTTCTAAAATCTCATATTCTGTCACCCTGCCATCATTGACTCCAGATGTTGTTTTTATTTTTGTTTTTTATTTTGTTGTAAATGGAAGTTATACTATGTCACAAGTTTAGAATTGGTATGTGCTAAATTTTTCAACACATTTTGACTTTATATGGTACATTGAATATTAGATACTTGTACTTTCTTCAATAGATGCAAATTTGTTTAAAATATAATAAAGAAAAGATAAAGAGTTTTCTTTCCTTGCATATGTTTAATCAAAAACTTGATAAAGAGTACAGTCTGCAGTCTGAATTTTCTCAGGTAGGCAAGATATATGATGTAAAGATAAACACTGTCTAACTATCATTATAGTTCAAGATATTGTCAAATTTTCTGTGAAATCATACATGTAATACTTTCAAATAATGCTCCTCCTCAACTGCATATTTATGAACTGTGATATTTAAGTCTATTATATTCTTAACTTTTTAAATTAAAATGAAAATAAAAAAATATATATCATCTTTATCAAAATGTTGCATCTTCTTCATATGATCTCATAAACTCACAAATAAAAAACATATAGACAGCATAGTTTTAGGAGAAAAAGCATATTCTTCAATGCAGATCTTTATAGTCCATTCAATAAAAAAGGAATCAATATCTTTATACAAAACTATGGGAAGAAGCATTTTATAGTTGAATATATTCCTTATATTTACCTGTGTATGAGCATTTGTCATAAATGCTTCACATGTATGGTACTTAATTGTATAATTCATTTTCTTAATGAAAAATAATATTTCATGTGTGAACAGGAAATCCAAATTGTTTCATACTTATATTTTTTCCATCTCCTGCCATTTTGCAATAATATTCCTATTTGCCCATCCTTTCATTTGTCTGTGTATCTCTCTGTCACATTATCTTTTCCACTAGGCCATTTTTAGGTCATATCAGATAAATTGATCAAATAAATTTCATAATACTACTTCTATTTTATTACTAGAATATTCAAGACTAAGGTAAAATATACATGAGGAAAGTGTGGAGGAAGGACCCTTAAAGTGATAATTGACATGTGATTTATGTGTCCTGCCCAATGTGTGGAGGAAGGTCCCTTATGGTAATACTTGACATGTGATTTATGTGTCCTGCCTAATGTACGGAGGATGGACCCTTAAAGCGATACTTACGTGATTTATGTGTCCATGCCAGTGTATGGAACAAGGACCCAAAATGTGATATTTGAAATGATTTATGTGTCCTGCCTAATTTAATGAGGAAGGACCCATAAAGTGATACTTGACATGTGATTTATGTGTTTTGTCTAATGCATGGACGAAAGACCCATAAAGTGATACTTGACATGTGATTTATGTGTCCTGCCTGATGTATGAAGGACTATTTGTTATGTTTATTTAATTTGTGTTTGTTGTGGGGGTTTTCCTCCATGATTTCTGTTATGTATAATTCTGTTTTGGACTTGACCATATCTAAAATCAAGTTCATTGTGAACCTGACCAGCAACTTCTAATTTTGTAGAAACATAATACATTGCAAATATTTTCCCTGTGAGTGTGGGTTAAATATTAAGATCATTATCAATAAAGTTAAACATGTTTCTTTGGATCTGAGTCTAGGACATTGCTGTTCCCCCAACCTGTTTACCTGATTTTTACCACATTATTTGTTATAACTTTAGTAAAACTTTTTATCTCATTACAACTTAGAATTTTCTATAAATGAAATTTGGACCTACATACTGGATCACCTTTTGTGTCTTTGTTTTTTTTAATATAATCTTGTTTAGTTGAGAATATTGTTCATTCTTGCATTTAACATATTTAGCAGAATTATTTGTATTGTTGTGTTCAGTATTTGATCTGGGTGGAATTATTTATTTAAATTATTATTTCCTGGAAATACAATGTGCTCTACAGTTTCATATTTTGCATAGGGTTAGATTTTTAAAGAAAAACAAATTCCTCAGTTTTTCTCACTGCTTATAATGGCTGTGTAAAAAGGGCCTTGTATATCTTAGCTATCATTCAAAGCACTTTTAATTCCCATTATTTTGGTGTATGTTTCATGTGTGTTACAAGTTATAGAGTGTACAGCTTGGCCTTAGTTCAGATTTGCACCTTTAAAAATATCTAGCTGCACTTGGTTATTTTCACTTTCTGGAATTGAGACGTAAATTGTAAAAAAAAGAGCTGATGAATTTTTAAGTTTTATATGTTTGGTAATCTATTCATTGCACTATCAGAAGCAGGTATTTTCAACTTGAGCAAAATTTGTTTTCCCTATTTTAATAATTGCTAAAGTTAGTGTACTTTAGACCTAATTCAGGCTGATTATTTGAGCAAACGGGAGGAGTCATTTTTTAGTTAGTTGTGTGCTTAGAGCATGTACAGTTTCCACAAGTACTCTATCCAAAGAAATTTCAGCCACAGTATATGAAAGTAACATTGAGGTATACCAGCATTCTCTCCAAAGTACATGTTGCAAATATAAGCAACTTCACCTTACACTCACCACTCTCTCAGAAGTTCATAACATCTGTAGAGTGTCCCCTAATATTTTTGGACAGAAACATTAACTTGAAATTATAGTGAATTCAGACAAGGACATGTTGGATTATATTATTGTGATTAATTGGAAGACTGTTGACACATCTCCACATCACAGGCTACTAAAGGTACATCAACACATTCGGTGTTGGATCTCATTTTCAATACCACTGGAATTTAATTAGAACTTTATTCATTATGATTGGTGATAGAACTTTTCGTACTGTTTTGCGATTTAATTTAATTTAATTCAAACATTGTAAGTTCTTTTTAAATTTTCACATTGTCATCTAGGTAAAAAAGTATTTGTTGAATTTTACAAAACTTGTTGGTTATTGCTCTTTTCTATTACTTAGTTTAAGACCATAGAGTCATAATATCCTTAAATTGATACTTGACATGTAATTTGTGTGTCCTACCTAATGTAATGAGGAAGGACCCTTAATGTGATACTTGACATGTAATTTGTGTGTCCTGCCTAATGTATGCAGGCAAGGCAATGGGTGCCATTTACCCGTGGACAAGGGTTCAAATCTCCGTAGAGTACGAATTAAAAATTCTCTAACCTATATGATAGTATTATTTGTATTAAATATTAATTCTGCCTACTATTATCAAGCATTCTTCTATAGAATCCAGGGATAGCACTTTCCGTTCTTTCTGGTGTATATTTATAATTCTATATAATTAAGCCTGTATACCTTGATTTCTTTCATAGGTATCTGGAATGACTGTGTAGATAGATGAGAATTACTTACCAGGTCGTCATGTGAGTGTGTCTGCTACGCACAAGTGCATATAACACCGATTCAGCGCCATCATTTTTTGGTAATGCGTGCTTAGTCGTGATGGAATATGGGCTGGTGCATGCAGGCAAGGCGATGGGTGCTGTTTACCCGCGGACCTGGGTTCGAATCTCTGTAGAGTACGAATTAAAAATTCTCTAACCTGTATGATAGTATTATTTGTATGATATATATATATATATATATATATATATATATATATATATATATATATATATATATATATATATATATATATATATATGTATAAAGCCACTCACTATAGGGTCTTAAACTAAGTAACAGAAAAAAACAAAAACCAACATGTTTTGTAAAATTCAACTTGATTTTTATCTCCCTTGAATACAAAGTAAAAATTTAAAAAGAACTTACAGTATTGTGAATTAAATCCCAAATAGTCCTAAAAGTTCTAGGACAAGTCCAAAAGGATAGAGTATTCCAAATGAATTCCAGTGGTGTTCTCAATGAATTCCTATCTTGAAAGTGCTGAGTTACCAATAAACTGGAATAGTGTTATTTGCTAACAGTCTTGAAGTATCACAATGATATAATTCAAAATTTATCTATATGAATTCACAATAATTCGAAAATTTATTTATTCCAAAAATATTAATGAGCATTTTGTAATTCCAGTGAATAACTTAAATAAATAAATCTTCTCTATTAAGAACTGAATGCAAATAAAAGACTGATTCTACTTTGGATGCCAAGGTTGGAATTACTAGTTGTGTTTATTTTTACCCGTATATCAGCAAAACGTAGACACAAATACTGAACTAGGATGAAGGTCATATTCCCATCAAATTCCTTTCCAGAACATTCTAAGTTGTAAACAAGGTCAGTTGCTTATTAAAAATTTGATAAAGAATATGTAAAACATCAGGTAGACCAAGCTTTTTGCACAGGAATGCCAATATCCTGAACTCTGATCCAAGTAAACATGTTTACTTAACAATAATAATAATCTTAATATATAATCTACAATCATAGACAAAAATTAGCTATGCAGTATGTTCATAACCAATTACAGCGTTGATATATTGTTATTAAATAATAGCTTCCTCAGTTATTTCAGATGTTCACCTAAATTTGTAATATGGTGGTTGTTTGTTTTTACTATATTTTATTTTATTAATTTCTTCACTTGGCATTTTTCGCCAGTATTAAATTATTCCAGATTTGTAATTATATTTTTGTTGCAAGCATTGAACACAACAACTGATTATGTAGCTTCTACAAATCTTTGATAAGCAATTTTATGCTGTACAAACCCATTATCAACAGAGATATTTTTTCCATTAATAAATCTGCAATCATCATTAGGAGAAATATTGAAGTTCTTACCACTTATGTTAAAATGCTTTAGATCTACCTTTTTTTTAAAATTAATTTCTTGATTATATAGTAATGATACTGAGCATTTAGATGTCAATTTTTGCATCTAAAAGTATAAATAAAATCTATATATTGATTTGAGTCCTTCTGGTATATATTCATCTGATAAATGCCCTCAAGATATTCCATATTCTGATATTGCCATTCATACTGCCAAGAAGATATTCCATATTCTGATATTGCCATTCACACTGCCAAGAAGATATTCCATATTCTGATATTGCCATTCATACTGCCAAGAAGATATTCCATATTCTGATATTGCCATTCACACTGCCAAGAAGATATTCCATATTCTGATATTGCCATTCATACTGCCAAGAAGATATTCCATATTCTGATATTGCCATTCACACTGCCAAAAAGATATTCCATATTCTGATATTGCCATTCATACTGCCAAGAAGATATTCCACATTCTGATATTGCCATTCATACTGCCCAGTTTAACTGATTTTACCACAATTTCATATCACATTGTGCTTCATATCTGTTCACTGTATAATCATAATTAAATTTTAAAGTGTAATTATTTAAAATACTTTGTGGTTTGTATGTGCAGTTTGTCCTTTTCTGTGTTATATATTGCACTTCATTAAATTAATTTTCCATATTGCTTGGTATGGTTCAAGTTGCAAAAATGAATTTGCTAATGTGGATTAATTTAACATTTGTGCCTTATCCAAGGGCATGAACTGGTCCAGGCTCAGTTAGCCATGGGAAGATAAACAACAGAACCAAACCTGTTGAAAGTCTCAGGTATCAAATATCCAGAATGCAGGGATTAATGTTCTGGCCAACTGTCACTACTAACAGCTAGAATCTGATACAGGCACTGAGAGTGAAATCATACTGATACCAACATACCACTGCAGTATTGTGAACAAGTCGGAAGGACAGATGAGGATGTCAAAGCAATGATCACCAGAGCATGCAATGCTAAGTTTTAACCAGTCTTAGACCAGTCTTTAGGAATGATGAGAGAACACAACAGATACCCATAATTAAGGAACCCAATGGAGATGGCTTGGACATGCTCTGCAGAGAGACCAGCCCACCATCGCTTGCCATGTCCTGTATTGGAACCCTCATGGCTGCAGAAGAGGACAACCAACCACGACTTGGTGAAGAACCTTGAACATCGAACTTTTAACGCATCTCAGAGGGAGGCAAAACAGATAACCCATAACCATGAGAAATGGAGAGCCATAGTGAAGGCCCTATTTTCCATTATATTTGAAAATTATGGCTCAATTGTCATGTAATTCGAAATATATGTCACCAAAATTTGTGTTCTGTAAAAGAAACTGCTTCAAAATTAAATTACATTTCAGTGTCATTTGATATCCATAATACTCAATGTTAAAGTCTATTCATACTGATTTTTCCGACATCACAGAAAGACTCTGCCTTTCCCAGGCTCATTGTCTGTTTGGGTTTTATAAACAAGCTGCTACAAAAAGAAGTTGTGGCATGTAATTGCTTTAAGGATGAATGTTAAAGTCAGAGAGTATTGATTTTTCTGACTCTATTCCAAGACTTTGCCTTTTGCTCTCTCTAGCTCTATCTGGACTTGTATAGTTTCCGTATAGAATTTTTCAGCAAAACGTACTGCGATTAGCATATATAAATGTTAACTTCTTTGACTAGGAAAATAATTTAAAAGTTGCAAATGTACAACAAAATTCAAGTTATTATCACACACATGATGAACTTTATGTGTGTTGTTATCATTGCAAGCCAAAGACCTACAACACAAACCCACAGCAACATTCATACATAGCCATAAATTCACAGAAATAAATGTTACCCTATTTAAAACACATGGCTTTATTGACATATTATAATCATCAAGCAGTAACCTATTTTCTAAGCAAATAAGCCAAAAGTAACTTAAATTTGTTGTACCCAACAACTTGAGTGTAAAATACATTTTCAAAGTTTAATTTGAACACTGGATTTGAATGGTGATGAGTGTGTGTGTGTGTGTGTGATTTGGATTTTTTTATGTAGCTTTAACAATTTTTGAATCATATTGCTATGATGTTTGCAGTGTGCAATTTATAGTGATGTCTAGCACTGGGGCATCATGTATGCCGCAGACATGTAGCATCATGTCCCACCCAGTCACATTATCCTGACACCAGGCCAACCAGTCCTAACACTAACCTCTTGATGTTAAGCACCCAACGAGGCAGCTGCTAGTACCATTTTGATAAGCCTTTAGTATGATTTGTCCAGGGTATGAACCTGCAACCTGCCGCATCTGAGGCAAATGCTCTAACTGCTTAGGCCACCTAAGCGGTCCAAATTGTGACAAGAAAGTAATGTCAATAAGAATTGAAACCTGATAACAAAATTCTGGAATACATACTACCAAGATAAGTACGCAGTGTCAGCCAGTCTGATAATTAATTTCTAATACACATAAAGTGAAATCCTGAAAACCTGGACATGGAAATAACAAGACCTAAGAGACCATAATATTGTCCAGTATGTAAGGGTATTTTGTTTTAAAGTAAAATGTAATCATTCTGGGGGGCTTATAGTTTTTAATTGACTGTGCTGTTATTAACATTATGAATAATTTTTTATGCATTTACAAGTGTTGTAAGGAAGTTTAAACCAGGTTTAACTTGTTGATTGTTTCAAAACTGCCAATACTTATATATATATATATATATATATATATATATATATATATATATATATATATATATATATTATTACTCTGAATTCTTTAATCCTTAGGAACATTCAGAGGAATTGAAAATGCATGACTAAAATACGTCTCAAAATGAATCTAGATGCATGTGTTTGTAAAATACATAACCTCAGGCTTATTTAATTTATTGACTCTCATAATAAGATTTTAAGCTTCATATATGTCCTTAAGGGTCAAAGGTAGCTACATATTTGCATTAAGTCCTATCATGTCCAGAAAGAACAAGCACTGTATCATGTTACAGGCTGTGTATCTTGATTGTTTCCGATTAATTGTCAAAGTGCTATGTCATTGGGAGGAAGCAGTGGTGAGGTCAAGTGGGAAGAAAGAAAGACACGGGGGAACAATATCAGTAAATTAGCTGAATTCATCTTTTGAAGCACGGTAAATGCACATATGATTATAGTATGGAGATATAAACAGTTTCCAAGGTATGACACAGGAGCTAAATTCCAAAATCCCCAAAAAGGGTGAGGCTAAGTTCCTGGGGAAGATACAATTAGTATATCTATTTTTATAAGTGTGTGTGTGTGTGTGTGTGTGTGTGTGTGTGTGTGTGTGTGACATGAAGGCTTTGCAGCCTTGTGAATGCCAAATACATGCTGGAGGCCGTAAAGTAATATATCATGGTCTGTTGTGTCAAATACTGCAGACAAGTCAAGAAGGGTGAGGACTGTAATCTTTCTGCTATCCAAAGCAGAGAGAAGGTCATTAACTACTTTCAGAAGAGTAGTTTCAGTACTGTGGCAAGGGCAATATGCAGACTGTACATTGCTAAAAAGACTGTTTGAATTCAGATGAGATACAAGTTGGGATATAACAACTTTTTCTAAGATTTTCAACATGAATAGGAGATTAGAAACTGGGTGGTAGTTCTTTAAATCGTTATAGTCAAGTGTTGGTTTCTTCAGCAGGGGCTTTACAATGGCAGTTTTGAAAAATGATGGGAATTCCCTGGATGAGAGAGAGGTGTTAATAACATCAGTTAGTGAAGGAAATATTGGATCTAAGCACTCAAGCAGCAGTGATGTCGGAATCGGATCAAGTTCACATGACTTTGGTGCACTCTTCATCACGATTGTATGTACTAAATCCATAGAGACAGGTTCAAATGCTGCTAACAGTTGCCTCTGAAATTCTGTATCACAACTGTATGGTGACAATGAGTCAATTGAAATTGTGTTGTCAAGTTTGTCTCTAATGGTTTGTACTTTGTCATGGAAGAAATTTGCAAACAAGTCTAGAAGGTCAACTGGAGAGAAGGTAGTTGGAAGTGGTGTTCCTTGACATTAGCTTGTTAGTAATCTCAAATAGCTCTTTGCAGCTGGAACTTTCCATGATTTTAGTACTGTAGTGGGCTGATTTAGCTGCATGGACTATGTTTGTGACATTCTTCTTAGAGGCTTCATAGATTTGCTTATGAATAGTGAGTCTGGTGGAAAGCCAAAGCCTCTCAGCTTTATAGCGGTCCCTTTCAGCAGTTCGATGCTGGACCCTAACACTGCTATACCATTGAGAACACTTTTTAATCGATACTCTGCACTTAGTTGCTGGGGCATGTTTGTCAAGCAATGAACGCAGGCAGTTGTTGAGTTGTTCTGCTGTAGGAGGTAACCAAGTTGTTAGGTTTGCTTGGATGTCATGCATTAGTTGGGTTCTATTTATCATATGGAGGTTTCTCTTAGTAGCAAATAAAGGTGGAAGGTTAGGGACTGATACGTCAAGATGGCATATAATGCAGAGGTGATCTGATGCAAGTTTGTGGGACACCAGGGAGGACCGTAGAATATTATCATCAGGTCTATGAAGAATCCAGTCTAAAATGCGACCATGTTTATGGGTGGGTTGGCTAACTGGCTGTTTGAAGTTGAAAACACGAAGGGAATCTAGGAGTTTTGATGTGTATGGGTTTCCAGAATAGTCAAAGTGAAAGTTGATATCACCAAGAATAATCAGGTTACCACCTATCAAATTTCTTTACTCCAGGAGATTTGGAAACTACTCCAAAAGAGAGATTCAGTCAGCTTGTTTTTTCTACTAGGAGGAGAGCGGTAGAGGCAGAAAAAAATGGACTGACCTTTGTTCCAGTGTGAGTGTGGTTTGGACTAGTTCAAATGATATGTGGTAGAAATCGAAGGTTGTAGTGTAGTTAATACATTTGATCATGGAATTTTGCGATGACAGCAATTCCACTTCCACGAGAGTGGTGGGGGAACGACTTGATGGAGTAATTGGTGGGTGTTAGATTAGCGCACTTGGACTCTTTGCCTGATGTTTTTAGCCATGTTTCTGTCAGGAAAAAGATGCTGATATTCTGATTGTTGATGAAATTAACTACTTCTGTGCGCTTTTCCAGTGGTCCTACTGATTGGGCATTGAATACTAAGAATGGAGGACTGATCTATGTAGTCAGAGAAGTAGCAACTTTTTCAACTTTTTTAACTCAATATCACAAATCCAGGCATGTTTTACAAAATACTTCTAATTAGAAACAGTATTGATCAACTACTCCCTGACATTGACTGAATGGTCTGAACCCAAAATCCATTGTATATATATATATATATATATATATATATATATATATATACACATATACATACTCTATTTTTCATATACCATGAGATATATATATTTTTCATTAATTTAAAATGGAAATAAGGCCTGCCAAGTTTCCTTTTAATGAAATATTTGTACAGTGAGTTGTATATTAAAGTATTCCTTTGTTGGTTGGTTTCTCTGGCCAATACAAGTTCAGAGACAGCCTTTTTTTTATGGATTTTTTGCTCCTGGTTTGCAGTGAGAAAGGAAGACTGAGAGTGACCTGGATTCACTGAAGTAAAACTGACATGCTGGCCAATGAACCAAAGAGAATAGTGTGGAGTTTGACCATAAGATTGTTTTTATTGTCCATCTCTCTGCTACTGTTGGTTGCTTGGTTTTGTCAGTTTTACCATGATATATTCAGAGAGAGACTGAGGTAAAACTAACATGCTGACTGACCAACCAAAACACTTATGAGAGAAAAAGTGAGGGACAGAGGTCTTCAGACATTAGAATATTTACAGTATGTGTGTGTGCTACCATGCCCAGGAATTTACAGGCTGTTGTACCTGTTTATTATTGGTATTGTGAAGATATATCATTAAAATGATTTGGGTTTCTCTAGGTTAATTGATGTAAGGTTAAGTTCAAGGTTTTCATCCAGCTCAAATTCTTTTTTCCATTTCACTTTCCAGATTTCGGTGTATTTTTGTCCCTTACGACATGAGAGAGAGAGATATAAAAGGTAAAGCAGTAGGGATTTTGATGAAATTGTGCAGCATGTTTAACTTGCTTAGAAAGCATATTATTAACATTTTCTTAATTATTATATGATTTTATTAGTTACTGATAAGAGCAAATTCATCACTGATCTATAGAGTATAGAAGCAATAGTCTACTGTTGAAACCATAATTATCTGCATACAGTATGCTCCCACTATAACATGGTGGTTGGGGTCAATAGAACCCAACCTTGTTACAGACCAAACTTTTATTACCAAATCAGCTGAAGAAAATGATGCACATACCCTAAAAAATGGCCAGGAAGAAGAAGGGAGTGTAATAAAAGTGGGCACAAAAATACATGCTTTTGATTAAATGAAGGCAAACTAGTCTGAAATACATTTGTATATCAGCAACTTATATCTGTGTAGTATAATCCATAATCATTTAGGTGGTGTACATGTATGTGAAAAATCCATGAATTTTGAGTATAGATCACATTATAAATTCACAAATAATGCATACAAAAATTGGTAGTCATTTGATCTTTATCTGACTGACACTAATAATTCACTATGATATTGTTGCCAGTAGCATATGGCAGCTATCATCATGCCAAGACTCCCCCGGGGATGAAGCTATTCATAGGGAAATGAAAATGTGAACAAATTAAAAATGTTTAACAAAGATCTTTACAAGATACCCCATCTTCAGTTAACTTGACAGCCAGATATATTTGGTTTCAAAAGATTGGAAATTTAATTTGCATTTATGCCATCATTGGTAGTGATTGTAAGCGTGAACTTTCCTCCTGACAGTAGAAAACTGTAAATTCTTTTGATGACAGGTTCTTCGTTTTTATTGAAGATGGTAGTCAGCTTTGATGAAGGGTGCATGTGTTATTAAAGTCACCACTAAACGACAGCTTTGGAGGACCATACAAATACTATGCCACAAAAAACTAAATTGCAAGATAGTATACATTGTCACCAATAAGGAAAGAAAATGTGCAGTTTGCAAAATTGGTGAAGACCATTGCAATTCCTGAATAAACTTTTTACACATTATTTTTCATACTTTTAAAAAGAAAAAATATTTTTTCATGCATGAGAAAATACATGTATATGAAATTTCAGGAGCCACAACATGATCGTCTTATATTAGAATTCATACACAATCTCTTCCCAAAAATGATGAAATAATCTTTATACATGTTATTTTTCATATTTTTAAGAAAGTCATTTCTCTTTCATGTAGGAGAAAATTACATGTATATGAAATATCAGAGTCATGCCATAATCGTGTTTTGTCTGAATTCATATAGAGTGTGCTATAGCGGGGTCACAATGAATTGATATGCCATAGACATGTGCCTACAGCACTGGTATATCCAATTGAAATTTATTTATACCAACATTTCAAAAACTATTCAAATGCTTTTAAATTTCAATACATGTGACCCATCCTTCTGAATGTCGAAGGGAAATTGTAAACAAATTTCGCATATCTTACATACCATATTTTATCTATATATGTGTATTTTAACTTTCTGTAACTTACATTTTAGCAATTGCAGGTTATAAGAAATAATGGGACAAATTGTGACCTTTATTTCTACAAGGTCATCCTGAGACCACTGTATCATAAAAATGTTTCCACCACTAAATGTATCCACCATATGGGTCAGATACAGTCACATATAGAATGGACAGACAGGCAGGTGGGATGATGGACAGAAGGAGGTATCATTGAATATTCTGACACTAAGCAGAAGTATATTAAATGATGATCTTACAGTTGTATATGTATGGATTTGTCTGCATAAAAATCATCAACCAGTTTTTGCGATGCTGATGAATAGTCCCCAGTTTGCTTATTATGAGAATAAATAAATAATAAATATATAAGATTGCAAGAAGGTGCAAGCTGCTTTGCCAAATTAGTTGGATTGAGATCACCAAAGCAATAATCTTCTCTCACCGTCTTACACTTCTGACAATTCTAAGGATGTGGTCGTGATGAACAAACTCTGTTATAACCAGGATTTGCTTAGAGAATCCAGCAAGAAAGTTTAAACAGTAGTACCATCCATTCTCAAATGAATGCAAAGATAAATGCAAATAACTCTTGTATTACCTTCAAACCCCATATTGAGAGCAGCAAAGACCACATCTAATTAAGCCTATATTTTGCCATGAAGTTTGATTTTAAAGACAGAAACTTAGCGAAATTGCTTTTATTTAATATCAGTATGGTTGTGATTATGTGAGTACACATAATGTGTTTGTGTATGCTGATGATATTTGACAATACTACGTCTGCCAACTGTTTCTTTCTTTGTAAGTGTATTAATTGATTTAGAGAACGTACAAGTTGTTTTCTTTTATTCCAATCAAATTTCCAATCATTTTGTATGAAAAAATAGCCTATTCTGAATAGGAAAATATAACTTTTTTGATGTCATGCACATTGACCTCTTAAAATCTCTCCAGCACTGTTGGCAAATATGGCAGGTATGACTAAAGAGCTCACTCAGCATAAAACAGTGAAAGTGTTTGAAGTTTGTTGAGATGTCTAAGTGTGTGTTATTAAATCCAAATGCTAAAGCTACAAAATATAAGCAACCAAAATATCATATGAAATTCAGTGATGGCTGGAAAGGGGAATTCCAGTGGTGGGAATAAAGTTCAAAGGACATGAATATGCATTCTGCCCTACTCGTAAGGCTGATTTTAAAATCTGCTACAGTAGCTAGAATAACATTATGATTCATGCAGCATATTAAAGCATATTAAATTGTGACAATGAATATGCCATCACTGAAATCCACATAATCTGCATTAAATGGCTAAAGATGTATGTGCTGAGACACTGGTTTCCAACTTTATAACCGAACATAATCAAACATTTACAGTTGCTGGTAATTTGTCAGATCTAATCAAAATAACGTTTCCTGACTTAGAAATTGCACAAGAATTCTCATACAAACCGACAAAAATGGATGAAAATTTAACTACACAAGGCTTTATGTCCTCATTAGATTAAGAAAATCAATGACATCTGTCATAATGATAAAGTCGCCATTCTCATTGAAAATCCTCCCTCTTTTGAAGTCAATATTCCAAACCAATCATCCAATTTGTTCAAAGCTAACTGCTCTTTTCTGTCTCATGCATGTGAGTGGACTGCATGCTCCATGCTTTTCATGTGAGGCCAGTGCTGCAGTGACTACCAATGATGATTGATTTCTCCATGAATTGTGATTTTACTACTACGGTCACTTCAGGGTTACACAAAGCCTGTGTTTTGTTTGGGGGTGGGGGGGTTGTAGGGTTTATTGCCATTTTCCAGCACATGATAGGTTATGTATGATATTGACTGAAGATTTAGGGCATGATATCCCATATTCATTAAAAGTTGCAATTATTTGCAGACAGTTTTGTCTGCACACATCAGTGTATATTTTATACACTTACTGGTATTTCTCTTGGCTGTTGAGCTACCATCAGCTGAATGGTTCTTTTTCGCAATATGTGCATAATATTTCTGGATCAGATCCTATGTTTGATGACTTGTAAATCCATGTGGAATAGCACAAACCTCTGACCATTTTAAATTTTGCACTAGATATGGCTATTTCCAGACATTGGTAAGTGTCTAAACTATATGCAGGTTTGTTCCTGAAAGATTTGCTTGCAGCAAAATTGCACATTTTAATAAACAGGTGTCATCAGATCCACAAATTGTCCATCAGTATCAACACAGATTTGTCGGCTTTGATTTATTAGACTATTATCTAAGGTGAAAGAGTCTGGGAAGACTCCAGGAAGAACCATCAATCAAAACACAAAGCCTGTGACTTTCACCCAGTAAAGTCTTGCTTCATGGGGTGAACAGTTATAGCTTTTGAAGCAGAATTTTTTTGTATTGTTTTATCTCTTTTATGCCCTGTCACGGTATGTATGTATGTATCAGTATGTCAACATAGTACTTGCTATATGGTGCCAATAAAATGATAAAATTTAACATTTTAACAGATTCAGAGTTAAAATGTACAGATAAAAAGTTGCATAAATCTTTACTGAGAAGAGGGACCAACATTTAATCATCAAAATATATTTTCTGCATGGTGATTAATGTTTGTAATGGCCACTGGATGCAGTTAAAAGCTTCACTGGAGGGAGCTTTTGATTACACCCTAGTTTAAAATGTATGACTAATCCAGTAGGTTTACATGAAGGAATTATTGTAATCATTCACATTTTAAGAAAATGATGTAAGCTCATTTTAGATATGGTGACTTGTAAATTAATTTTCACTTTTTAAAGGCTGTTATCATTCAAAGTATCTTTGTTAATTATATTTAAAAATCTAGATGTTACAGATGGAAATAAAATACAAAAACATCTCATCCAGGACAAAACTGGTTGAATCTAGGGTAAATTGAAATAATAATAATTAATTTGCAATCTTTTTCAGAATGACAAAACGTAAGTTTGGTACTCACCCTCCCCCACATCTTCACTTGTAGGTACTTAATATGGTCCAATCTTCAATTGATTTAAAAACTAAAGGATTTCTAGATATTAAGATATTGTGTAGACTTCTACCTGGAGGGATGAAATAGTACTTCATTTAATTCTTCATTGACAGGGACTGAGAATGTGAATAAAAAGTATAAGTACATACATTTTGTTTAAAGAATCATTTTGCAGCAAAACTAAATTCTAATATACATTTGAGCCTATGTTTCCTGTAGCTGTGGAATATGGTGTTCATTTACAATATGACTTTACTTTCAGACTTCATTGATGATGGCAATATAGCTGAAATGTTTTAGAATTTAAAGAGACTTCTTTATGTCTTATACTAGTTTATTTATACTTAAGTTTGAAATATAGAGACTTATTGGCAAAATCATTTTCATATTTGTTTCACTCCTATATTTTCACATGTGAAAAATATATCTTATATTTTCGTATGTGAAAATATGAGATTTCCCAAGATGCCATGCAATGCTTGATTGTGTGTACCTACAAAAATTTTTTGCCTGTTTGCCTTAGTACTTTGTGCTCAGTTGTATTATATTTAGGGCGTCAGTGTCATATTGGTATGTTTTTTGCTTTTAATGTAAAGTTTAGTACACACCCCTATTAACTCTTTCCTTCATTTTCGTTTCCTCCTGAAGATACTCAAGATGAGGCTAAAAGATGCATATTTTGTTCAGATGTTCTGAGGACCAAAAAGAAGTCTGGTTGTGGACATGAGTTTTGCAGCAAGTGTTTTGACGAAGCTCTTGAATTTCAAGAGGCATGCCCAGTGTGTGGCACAAAATTTGGGGATGATGATGACAACCAACAAGAGTTATCAAGTGATGCTCTTCTCTCTTGTTACAATAGTTCAGATTTTATAGAGAATAGCTGAAATAGTCTTTTACAAATAAGACTTAACTCCTTGGGACCAATTTTACATATTTTGAAGGAAATACAATGTTGAAGATTCGGAGCCAGTTTCTTTTATGGGACTCCATGCACTGCACAAATTTCCATAAACATTCAAACCGTAAAATGCATTAGCCCATATTAACACCATTTTAGTCCTGTATCTGTGTGATTTCAGTGATATGTGCATCTTTAAAAATATTGCTTTTTGTTTTTCTGAAGATTTTAGCATTTACATATATTATTTAATTTCAATCAAACATCCCAAATAGCTTGATCCAAATGTTCCAAGTAGCTTGATGCAAATGTCCCAAATAGCTTGATCCAAATGTTCCAAATGGCTTGATCCAAATGTCCCAAACAGCTTGATCCAAATGTTCCAAATAGCTTGATGCAAATATCCCAAATAGCTTGATCCAAATTTTCCAAATAGCTTGATCCAAATATCCCAAATAGCTTGATCCAAATGTTCTAAATAGCTTGATCCAAATGTTCCAAGTAGCTTGATGCAAATGTCCCAAATAGCTTGATCCAAATGTCCCAAATAGCTTGATGTAAATGTTCCAAATAGCTTGATCCAAATGTTCCAAATAGCTTGATCCAAATTTTCTGAATAGCTTGATCCAGATATCCCAAATTGCTTGATCCAAATATCATAAATAGCAAACAAGGTCTCAGATAAGTATTATAATTGACAGACTATATGATATTTCATAAAGTTCAAACCATTGCTTTGTGTAAGCAGAATTACCATAATGGCTTGTAAAAGTGTTGTTTTTTGTTCAGAATCTTATCAGCAATGAAGCTTCATATAAACAAGAATTTGTCTGTTAATATTTACACAGATTTTGATATTTTACTGAAATTTTGCTCATGAATAAATTTGTATGTTTATATACATAATACACTCAATTCAGATTAGTACTCTGACCTTTTAGTGGTAGCTTCTTGTTGTTTCTGTGTCTTCACTGCTAGCAATGTGACATCTTGATATAGTGATATTGTCCATACCTCCATCCATCTGTCCATTTGACATAATTGTGTGTGCATTTATAAATGCAGATTAATTGATTCAGTCCACTGTATCAGTGTATCAATTTTATGACATTGTTTCACACATTTTATACCATTTTAATTAAAACTTTACCAGCACAAAGAAGCATCAACCATAATAGGTAGAGAAATGAAATTTTAATGGCTAATTTGTAATCATGTGAGAATTACCCAATTAGAATATTAGGTCATTGCAGACAATTTTCAGTTTCACACCTTTGGACTGTAGAGATTTTGGTTTACAGAGGTTCACAAATATAAATCTAGTTAATCATAGTACTTCCTACCTCCATTACATTATGCATTCAGATTCACTCATCTAAGGCAAGAGAGGCATTTTTAGGAGTAAAACACTGATACAGTGAATAATAAGCTAATAGAGGCATCTTTAGGGGTAAAACACTGATACAGTGAATAATAAGCTGTTAGAGGCATCTTTTGGAGTAAAACACTGTTAAAGTGAATAATAAGCTGATAGAGGCATCTTTTGGAGTAAAACACTGATACAGTGATAATAAACTGACAGTGGCATCTTTAGGAGTAAAACACTGATACGGTAAATAATAAGCTGAAAGAAGCATCATTAGGGGTAAAACACTGATTCAGTGATAATAAACTGACAGAGGCATCTTTAGGGGTAAAACACTGATACAGTGATAATAAACTGACAGAGGCATCTTTAGGGGTAAAACACTGTTACAGTGAATAAGCTGATAGAAGCATCTTTAGGAGCAAAACACTGATACAGTGATAATAAACTGACAGAGGCATCTTTAGGGGTAAAACACTGATACGGTGAATAATAAACTTATAGAGGCATCTTTAGGGGTAAAATAATGATAAGGTGAATAATGAGCCAGTAGAGGCATCTTTTGGAGTAAAACACTGATACTGTAATAATAAACTGACAGAAACGTCTTTTGGAGTAAAACACTGATACTGTGAATAATAAGCTGATAGAGGCATCTTTAGGGGTAAAACAATGATGTGGTGAATTCTTTGCTTTCAGAGTGATTCTTGCATTAAAAGTGTACTTGGCTTAACTGACTTTTATTTGGACACTTTGAATTGAAGGCTATTAAAATTCTATAAGAATAAAACTGTATGCACAGAAGAACGATTTAACATGGATATTGTAAAATATGTGCTTAATTTAAACAAAAACAAACTTGAAATTATACATGGACATGTGCTTGCTCCATTGAAAAGTGCAGACACATTCTGTATTTTTCATGGACTAGCTAGTGTTTAAAATATCCTGGAACAAGACTGTGTTCACTTGGTGCCGAAAAAGAAACATATTTACAAATGTACCTTTCAAGTATTGGCATTTTGCTACTGTTGCATGGTATGCACCTAAGCATGGAAAACCTGCAGTTAATGCGTCTTTATTCCTAGCAGTACTATGCTTGATAAATACAGAAAACAAATTCAGATGGTTTGAAACAATTTTATTTTGTGTTTATAATTTAATTTTTGTCAGTTTCCCTTAACATGTATAGTTTGACTTTTTCTATGGGTGCCAGTGGAAATTTGAATGACACTGACAGGTGTTCCTTAAAGTCATATTTTGTTAGTCAACAAACCTGAATTTCATTATGTTATCACAGAACTGAGGCCATGACAGCAAGACAAATTAGTAGATATGTGTTAGTTTTGACTTTCCAAAAAGAATATAATGAAAGATTAAAATGTTTTCTGCTCAAACTTCTGTCAATCAGTACTTTTAAGTTGATTTGCAAATGGCAAATATTCATTGTTGACTACCATGAGCACAGTTTGTATCCATTTCTCATTAATTCTTAATATCAGCTTCATGGCATAAAAGATTGATAAAATATGTTAATATCATGATTTTGAATTTATTGAGCAAGTCATGAATAGGCCCATCTATGAGAAATACATGGACTGTTTGGAAAATTGTAAGGTCTTTTTATCTCATGTCAAATTGATCTTTCCATGGCAACCAGCATGTTAACACAAACCTTCTGCCAGAAATGAAATTTGGTAGATTGAACCTGTTTTGAAAGACCACCCCTTCTGCCAAAGACATATGGTCTCTCAGAACAAGTGGGTTCTCAAAACAGGTCATAGCATGATATAGTAATGTATACTTTAAGAACCTGGGCTCTGAATAAAGGTGGTCTCATTGCAGTGGTCTTTCAAGTCAGGTTTTACAGTACCACTATCAGTTACATGTAATATGAAAATGGCTCTTATTCAGTATAGTCATTGATATAGTGTCTTTGTATAATGTAACTCCTAAACATCTATACATTTTATAAACATAGTACATGTACATAAAGATCAGTTGTGTGGTTATTCCCAACCATGTCCTTATGTAAAGACTGACATTAGAATATCTGTTTTTGTATTTATTTTTACTGCACCATATAAATTTCTGTTTTCTCAAGGGTGAATTGTAAAATTGCTTTATCACTTTATATCATCTATATTGAAATCAATTATAATTAACTCTGGATGGATAGCACATTTTGTTGGTCCTTGTATGGGTAATGATTTTGCTTTAGCCATACGCGAATTTTGATAAATATTTATGACGTAAAACAGTTTTGCGTGCTGTGCAATACAGAATTACCAAAAATATACTGAAAATAAGATGTTTGTGATATGTTTATGAAAAATACAAATGTATCCAACATAAATGGCATAAATGTTTTAACAAATTCATTTTCTCATTTTCAGTTGAATGAATGAATAATTAATATGCCTTTTAAGCTATGACATCACAGTACAAAGATGACACAAATGCAACTATCATTTCCTTTCTGAGTTGTCTTGGTTACAGGCTAATGTTGCATAACTGTTCTATTGCACATTTTCCTTTGCATGAAGTAGTGGAACAAGGGCTTTATACAGTAAAACCTGTTATGAGAGACTGCCCCATCTGCCAACAACAAACGGTCTCTCAAGACAGGTGGTCTCTCATAATAGGTATGTACAAAAAAAACAATTTCCAAGGTCCAGTTTCAGAACAATTTAAAGAAAAATAACCACAATCACTGCACATATATTCTATTCTTTATTAAATAGTTCTTTCTAAAATATTGTATGCATTCATCTGAAAACAAAATTATACAGCAACAAAGATATACTTACATTTGAATATCACATGTACATGTATTAGCATATGAAATCATTTCTGATCTACTTCTTTTCCCTTAAAACACCCTAAATTTGTTTAATTGATGTCTAAACCGCTATTTTGCGACTGGTCTGCACTTTTTCCCTTCTTTCAGTTACAACAATTATTTTCTCAAGTGTTAAAATTGGTCTCTTTTTAGTTGGAGGTATTTCCATTGTTATTAAGGTACTAGGTGTTAACATCATTTGTTTTCAGTTATAATATTGACTGTAAAGACGGTTTTGACTAGGATTTGGGGAAATATGAAAAATCTATACATGTGCATTACATATCTAAAAGGGGGCCCCAAGTGGCCGAGTGGTCTAAAGCACTCTCCATTATGGATCACTGCCATCTCACCTCTGTCTGCATGGGTTCGAGTCTTGGATTTGGCCAAGGTGGGTATGTGAGAAAGCTTGCCAATAGCTTCTCGTGGGTTGGTGGTTCTTTCCAAGGTTTTTCCAGGATCTTCCTCCACCATTAATACTGGCTGCCATGTGTAGCCATCGTGTGCTGAAAAATGGCATTAAACCATACAACAACAACAACAACAACAACATATCTAACAATTAATGAAATAAAAAGAAACAGCTATCTCATCCAGAAACAGAATCATTTACTGAGAGACAGAAGTCAATGGCTTAATTAAAGAAGACATACAGGAATTAACTCTATAAACAAAGTGTGTAACCCGGTTGCACCAACTTGAATAGACAACAGCTTGGTGATTGGAATGTAATCACTGTAATATCGGGGGGAAAGAAAAGGACCAAACATCACAAGCCTTTAACACTATCAATCAAATCCCACAACCAATTCTCACTTGCTGGTTTAATAGACAAAGACCTTATTCACCCACAGGCAATATGGATTCACTCCAAAGACAAAACAGTGTATGTGACCACTACCTTAATTTCAGCACTACAATGGCAATTCACGATATGTACATTAGCCTGGTTTGTGGACTGTACCATCTCTCGCTATATACAAACCAGTAGCCAAACTCCCATTCTTTTGTTTTGGTTTTTTGGGGGGGGGGGGGTGATCTTTTTATGTTTCTTTCTTATCAGAGCAATATTTACTATTCAAGCAGCCGTTGTTACAAATGATTACATAAAGATCAGTGGTGTCTGTCTCTGTTCTCACGATACCGTCATTCATAGGGATACTGGGTCTTACACGTACATGTGAGTGTTAGCAACAAAAAGGCTGGGAACCAGGCTAAGTGCTGGAATATCTACATGTACTTAAGTCTGGTTTACGATAGGAAATTTAAGCACTATAAGCTTACCCAAAATTTTTCGGATATCGGTAGCTAGTCTAGTTTTTGGTTGGGGTGGGGTTGGTTTCTGTGCAGTGTGGGTGGGTAGGTTTTTTTAGAACGGTGTAATCGGTAATTGTTACAGGGATTAAATAAAGGTTGGCAGAGTTTAATACCATTTATGCAATGTGGTCATTCATAGCAGTGGCAAAATGCATTTTTTGCCAAGACATCGCAGTTGCTGGTCACGTTCAGCAGGTGGTCACTCAAGACAGAGCATTTATATAATAAAATCAATCCATGCATTACGATTGTGGTCAGAAATGACATGTGGTCTCTCATCGCAGAGGTTACTCATATCAGGTTTTACTATACCAGCATTTGATTTAAACATAGACTGTATCCCTGTCCTTTTCATTTCTTGGGAAATTTCCTTTGCATGAAGTAATGGAACACAGGTTTTATACCAGCATTTGATTTAAACATAGGCTGTATCCCTGTTCTTTATATATTTGTTTCACTGAAATTGTGATGTGGACTTGGTTAATATTTTAAAATCTCAGATTATGTCATCTGCCATCATTGACTCCAGATGCTATGTTGTTTTCATTTTTGTGTTTTATTTTGTTGCAAATAAAGTTAGACTATGTCACATGATTAGAATTGGTATGTGCTAAACTTTTGAACACATTATGACCTTTTATGGTACACTGATTAACAGATTCTTTCTTCATCGCTCAATAGATGCAAATTTGTTAAAAATGTAATAAAGAAAACATCAAGAGTTCTCTTTCCTTGCATATGTACAATAAAGAACTTGATAAATAAAGCAGTAACATCTGCAGTCCAAATTTTCTTAGATAGGCAAGACATATGGTGTAAACATAAACACTGTCCAAGTATCATTAGAGTTCAATATATTGTCAAATTCTATGAAATCATACATGTAATACTTTCCAGTAAAAATAAGGACTGCTCCTCAACTTGCATATTTATGAACTGTGATATGTAAGTTTATTATATTCTTAACTTTTTAAATTAAGATGAAAATAAAAAATATTTATCATCTTTATCAAAAATGTTGCATCTTCATATGATTTCATAAACTTACAAATAAAAAACACATAGAAAACAGTTTTAGGAGAAAAAACATGTTCTTCAATTCAGGTTCTTATAGTCCATTCAGTAAAAGAAGAATTCTTTATACAGAACTATGGGAATAAGCATTTTATTGTCAAGTATATTCCCTATATTTACCTGTTTTTGAGCATTTGTAATAATTCTTCACAAGCTTGTATTTAATTACATAATTTATTTTCTTAATGGAAAACAATATTTGATGTGTGAAAAGGAAATCCAACTCACTTTATACTTATATTTTGTTTCTCCACCTCTTGTCATTCCTATTGGCCCATCCTTTTATTTCTCTCTCTATCTGCCTCTGTCACATTATCTTTTCCGCTGTGCCATTTTTAGGTCATATCAGATAAATTATGTATGTTTATGTTTTATTACTGGAATATGTAATGTATACCACATTTGGGACCTTATATTTAAGACAGTTGTAAAATATACATGAGAGAAGTATCTAAGATGGAGCCTAAATTGATACTTGAAATGTGATTTATGTGTCCTGCCTGATGTATGGAGGAAGGACCCCTTGTTATGTATATTTAATTTGTATTTGTTGGTGGTTTTTTCCTCAATGATTTCTGTTATGTATAATTGTATTTTGGACTTGACCATATCCAAAATCAAGTTCATTGCGAACCCAACCAGTAACTTTCAATTTTGTAGAAAAATAATATGTAGCTAATATTTTGCCTATGAGTGTGGGTTAAATATGAAAGATCATTATCAATAAAGTTAAGCATGTTTATTTGGGTCTGAGACTAGGACATTGCTATTCCCCCATGAAGAACCTGTTGTACCTATGTTTACCACATTCTTTATTATAACTTTAGTAAAATATTGTATCTCATCACGACTTAGAATTGTCTATAAATGAACTTTGGATCTACATACTGGCTCATCTTTTGTGTCTGGTTTTTTTGTTGTTGATATAATCTTGCTTACTTGAGAAATTATTCACTCTTACATTTAACATATTTAGCAGAATCATTTGTTTTGTTATGTTCAGTATTTGATCTGGGTGGAATTATTTATTCAAATTATTATTCTCTGGAATTACAATGTGCTCTACAGTTTCATATTTTGCATAGGGTTAGATTTTTAAAGAAAAAGAATTTCCCTGGTTTTTCTAACTGCTTATACTGGCTATGTAAAAAGGATCTTGTATATCTTAGATATTGTTCAAAGAACATTTAAGTCCCATTATTTTGGTGTATGTTTGATGTGTGCTATGGGTTATAGGGTATACAGCTTGGCCTTACTTCAGATGTGCACCTTTCAAAAAAAGCTAGCTCCACTTGGTCATTTTCACTTCCAGGAATTCTGAGGTAAATTGTAAAATTAAGAAGCATGCATTTTCTACTCCAGCAAAATTTGTTTTCCCTATTTTAATAATTGCTAAAGTTAGTGTACTTTAGACTAATTCAGACTGATTATCTGAGCAAAAGGGAGGAGTCATTTTAGTTAGCTGTGTGCTTAGAGCATTAGTTTCCACAAGTACAGTATCCAAAGAAATTTCAGCCACAGTACCTGAAAGTAATATAGAGCTATACCAGCATTCTCTCCATTGTGCATGTTGCAAATGTAAACAACTTCACCTTACACCTGCCTCTCTCTCAGAAGTTCATAATATCTGCAGAGCACCCCCTAATATTTTTGGACAGAAACATTAACTTGGAATAATAGTGAATTCAGACAAGGACATTTTGGATTATATTATTGTGATTAATTGGAAGACTGTTGGCACATTTCCACATCACAGGCTACTAAAGGTACATCAGCACATTCAGTGTTGGATCTTATTTTGAAAACCACTGGAATTTAATTCGAATTTTATTCATTAAGACTGGTGATAGAATTTTTTGTACTGTTTGGGATTTACTTCACAACATTTTAAGTTCTGTTGAAATTTTTACTTTGTACTCCAGGGAAGTAAATTATTTGTTGAATTTTAAAAAGCTTGTGATTTTTGCTCTTTTATATAAATTAGTTTACGACCATGGAGTCATAATATCCTTGAAGTGATACTTGACATGTTATTTATGTGTCCTGCCTAACTTAAAGAAGTATTCCCTTAATGTGATACTTGAAATCTGATTTATTTGTCCTGCCTAATTTATACAGGAAGTGTGTGTGTGTCTGTGTGTGTGTGTGTGTGATTTGGATTTTTAACATAGCTTTAACAATTTTTCAGTCATATTGCTACAATATCTGCAGTGTGGCAGTTTATAGTGATGTCTAGCACTGGGGCATCATGCTGCAGACATGTAGCATCATGTCACACACAGTCACATTATCCGGACACCAGGCCGACCAGTCCTAACACTAACCTCTTAATGCTGAGCGCCAAGCGAGGCAGCTGCTAGTACCATTTTTATAAGTCTTTGGTATGACTCATCCAGGGATCGAACCCATGACCTCCCGCATCCAAGGCAGACGCTCAAACCACTAGGCCACCAGAGTGGTCTATATATTATATATATTTATATTTATATATATATATATATATATATATATATATATATATATATATATATATACACACACACACACAGAGAGGAAGGACCCTTAAAGTGATACTTGATATGTGACATCATTTATTTCCCTTGAATACAAAGTAAAAATTTAAAAAGAACTTACAGTATTGTGAATTGAATCCCAAACAGTCCTAAAAGTTCTATGACAAGCTCTAAAAGTATAGTGTTCCAAATGAATTCTAATCTTGAAAGTGCTGATGTACCAAGAGCCCAGAATAGTGGTGATGTTCTAACAGTCTTGATGCATCATAATGATATAATCCAAAATGTCTCTAAAAGAATTCACAATAATCCCAAAACAGTGATTTATTCCAAAAGTATTAATGAGCAATTTGTAATTCCAGTGAATAATTTAAGTAAATAAATCCTCTCAAGTTAAAAACTGAAGACAAATAAAAGACTAAATCCACTTTGGAGGTTAAGGTAGGAATGGCTAATTCCGTTTCTCGCTACCCCAAAAGAAATAAAACTAAAACAAATACAGAACCATGATAAAGGTCATTTTCCCATCAAATTCATTTTCAGAACTTTCTAAGTTCTAAACAAGGTCAGATTTCTAATTAAAAATTTAGTAAAGAACATGCAAAACATCAGGTAGACCAGGTTTTTTGCAGGGGAAAACCAATGTCATGAACTCAGAGTCATGTAAACTTGTTTACCTACAAATAATAATAATTTTAATGTATAATCTACAATCTTAGATAAAAGTTAGCTATGTAATATGTTCATAACCAATTACATCTTTGACATATTGTTATTAAATATTAGCTGCATAAGTTATTTCATATGTTCACCTAAATTTGTAATATTGTTTTTGTTTGTGTTTACCATATTGTATTATATTTTTTATATTTTTATTTTTCTTATATTTTATATTTTTATTATATCTTATTAATTTCTTCACATGGCATTTCTCTACTGTATTTAACTATTCCAGATCTGTAATTTTATATTTGTTGCAAGGATTGAACACAACTGTTATAGCTTCAGTAGTATATATAGATGAGGGTTTGAGCTCAAAGACGGTTTTAGCCTAGAAAGCCCTCACCCCATCAAAAATAAATATATTATGACATTTTTTCATCACATTAGATACCCCCTCTCCATTAAAAACCACCCTCTTATCTCAGAAAAATGAATAATTTTGAAACCCAAAGAGGGTTCTAGCCCAATAGATTTTTTCATATTAAACAAATGAAATATTATATATAATATGGGATATCCGTCAACGTCAACCCGACATATTGGATTTGATCTGACAAATAAATTTTGTAAGAGATTTAATTCTATCAAATCAGCCTCAAGTTATACTGGTATAAAAACTAAAATAATAAGCGATTGTATTAAAAAAGTTGGATATCATATATCACCAAAATATGGGTCAGTTTGGTTATTCGCGGCTGAAAATGATATGAGAATAGCGGGTTGGGCAGATGATGTGATGACATTTATTGACAATATGGTTGATATTTTATTTGATAATGATATTTCTAAAGCTATAAATATTTCTTTAAAACAATAAAAATAATAGTCCTTAAGGACTGTTTGAAGATGATTATATACACATGATTATATCTTAATTACAGACAGCACAGTTTAACCCCATGTGACCCCTTAGGTTGCCAAAGGACATCCTAGCAGGATCAGAGGTCACATATAAACTTAATTGTAAGAACTTATCCTAGGACAGCATATTTTAACCCCATGTGAACCCATAGGTTCCCAAAAAACATCCTAACAGGATCAGAGGTCACATATAAACTTAATTCTAAGAACTTATCCTAGGACAGCACATTTTAACCCCATGTGACACCCTAGGTTGTCAAACAACATTTGAGCAGGATCAGAGGTCACATATAAACTTAATTCTAAGAACTTATCCTAGGACAGCACAGTTACATATAAACTTATCTTAAAGACAGTACTACGGGCCTTCTCTACGTTCAATACAAATTTGCACACTCTCCCATCATAATCAACCCAGGGAGTGCAAAATTACACCCACCAAGTGACATGGTGGGAGAGTGTACAAATTTTCTATTGAAACATAGACGGGCTGGCTGAAAGCCCCACTAAATAAGAGGATTTCTTTTTGGCATTAAAATCGCCCTCGCCGACAATTTGTCGGTCACGAGAATCGAACCACGGACCTCGAACATGAAAATCCAACGCGTTAGCAATCGGCCACCGGACTTCATTATATATATATGTTAAAAAAGTTATCATATAGTTACCGAACAGCACTACATTTTCTGATTTTGAAAACACGTAATTTTACATTATATTATCTAATTCTGAAAACATTATTATAAATAAATCGAGAAAAAACATAATTTTTGATTTTATATTGTACAGAAAAACGAATATCCTAATGCTAGGCTGAACTGTATAAGATCGACCGTTTCCAGTGATACTAACGAGTGAACTGAATGAAATACACAGACGTTATGAAGCTAAACTAAAAGATCTGATTCTAAAAACATTATTATAAACGAGAAAAACATGATTTTTGATTTTATATTGTACAGAAAAACGAATCCTAATGTTAGCTGAAAACACATAGACTGAATCGAGACCATATTATCTTTGACAGCTCAATGACGGTTGTCAAGGATACTGGCTGAAGACGGCATTACTGCAGAAAAATAATCAATATTCTGACGAATTGTTAGTTATTTCGGTAAATACAGAAATGATACCAGGATTTGTAGGTCTTAAAATACTATCAGATTTACAAATCTATTATATTTCATTAGCAAAAAAATACAAAACAGTATATATGCTATGTTTGATTGGAACAGTATTATCTCCCTTTTAAAAAAGATATGGTACACAGAGTTATATTTCTTGACCAACACACAATGTCTCGACGTTTGCTATTAAGTAAAATATGCTATCGCGATTATATAAATAAACTTTAATTCTACCAGATACTTTACGACGACATTCAAATAGTTCTTTCATCGCTATCTTACTGAGAAGATACTTTCTACCTTTCACATAAACCTTCGACCTATCTAGGTCTATGTTGATTTTTGTATACTGGTATTGACTGATCAGATTATGCAAATTGTTATATTTTAATGCAAGCTCGTCTCGTAAACTTTCGAGATAACTAAAGTATTTGCTGTCATCTGATTTGATAAGGAAGAGTTTGATTCTGTCAAGTTTACTAAAACAAATACCTGAAATTTCATCGTTAAATTCAAATGATAATTGCTGGTTATTAACCATTATTTTTTTTTATTTTGCTATTAACTCCATCTGCTAATGTTAAATTTTCAAACATTATTTCTAATGTTTAGACAAAATTACTTGTATAATGTTCAAGCGCTAGTGTGTTAATTCCATCACTGCAATATCTTTTATCATCAAAATTACTTAGTCCCCGTTTTATGATCGTATCAGTTTCAAGTTTATGATGATTTGTTCTGATAACATTTGTTTTGATAAAACTGACGCTATTGTTTAGCGCTGCTTTAAAATCGTCAAAATTCATCATCTTTTCACATATCCTCGAGGAATACCTTTTGCTTTTTTTGTAAGTTTATTGTCATCTAATATGACAGCATACATTTTGCTCTTTAGTCCAACAAATTCCCTAACTGGTATAAACATAAATTCATCTTTCATTTTTCCAATAACTTTCTTATTCGAATTATCTTGAAATCCACTACATGCTGGATAATCTGATAAATCGAACAGATTGTTATTATTGTAAACATCTTCATAGGCATCTTCACATTTTATATTATAAACTAGCGAATCTGTATCAGTAAATAGCAACTCCGAATCTGGCCACTGTTTTTTGGTAAAATTATAGTGAAAATCGTACATCAACCACTTTGATATATCAAATACAACTGTACCAACATAAATAGGTCTATTTAACTTTA
This sequence comes from Megalonaias nervosa, assembly GCA_016617855.1. Classification (NCBI taxonomy): domain Eukaryota; kingdom Metazoa; phylum Mollusca; class Bivalvia; order Unionida; family Unionidae; genus Megalonaias; species Megalonaias nervosa. The sequence goes on along the minus strand of JAECUM010007848.1, from coordinate 61,398 downwards.
AATTTGTCTTTCATCGTTGTATTGCAACAAGATTTTCATTAAATATTTTCATACTAACAAAACCATCATCATTAACTAATTTATTTCTGCGGCTTATATCATTAACAATTTCTATCGAGACTCGCTTGCGAATGTTCTCCATCGTCTTACCGAACACCGAGTTGTTCATCAACTTGAAAAAGTTTTTCTCAAATTCGGTTTTAGCCACAGCACGACGTTTTGTATTTAAGTCAATATAATTTGCCATCCACCTCGACTGATTAAACTTTAGCACGCGATGGACTTTTCTCAGAATTAGTCCAGCATCTACTGCTTGTTTTAAATTTTTGTAATGCATAACATAATTTCTTTTATCTAACAAATTTGGAACTAACTTATTAACAATCGAATTTTTTGCTGTTGTCATTGCTCGTTGTTCAGGCGATAATGAACTATAATTAATCGTCATTGACTCTGCACAAAACGGATAATCGTTATGTAGATCATGTAGCAAACTAGGATCTAGTTTAACTTCAACAAAATATCAAATATCGGAAAAATCGATATTAATTTTTCTAGGTAAATCTTTTTCAGTTTCTTTAAGAAATTGATCTGGAGTTATCCAATGAAATCCACTACACAGCATTGGTTCTGACATCGCAAAACCATACAAATTATTGGCATCCAGATAAATTAGGTAACTCGACGGGAGATTTTTATCATAATTTTTTAAGTACTTGTTATTAGCAGCTGCATATTTCTTTGTTATAACGCTAATTCCGCCTCTGATACCTTTTTCAATAAAGTTAAACATATCGACATCTGTTAAGAGGTCTAGTTCTATTTTACTCGTTTTTAGTAGAACGTCCCAAGACAATCCAGGTGAGGAATAATGCCAGCAGGGGTCTAATCCATAATTGCTGTAGCTTACTTGACGAAAACTCTCAAAAACATCTGCTAGCAATAATACATCTGTTTTCAAATATAGATCAAGATAATCACCAAATGTTTTACAACTAAATTTATTCCAAATATCTTGTGCATATTTGTATTCGTCATCTGTGATATTTTCGTTTTTGAGTTGCGAGTAAAATTTATCTTTGCAGGGCAGAGAAGTTTCATTAAATCTGCTCCAATCGTCGAGATACTCGTACGGAAAGATACCTTTTCGTGTCAGATCAATATAGTTTTCACCGAAGCAACTTCGCAGATTATTCAAACTACTGCAACCTTTAACAAGCTCATCTAATGATGCTGCCATAAATTGCAAACTGTCAATAAAACGTAATTTACCGAGCGTCACCGACATATACTTTTCAAAATTATTTGGAATACATTTTATTACGTTCTTTAATTTTAGTTTCGCTTTAATATTTTCATCACCAAAAGCTTCTACAATGATATGACTGTCATAGCCACGAAAGTTATGTAAAACTACGGGAATAAAATCTGGAGCATGAAATTTTAAATTACAACTGTTATGAGCTGCTCCACAATATTGGCCGGTCAAATGACAATGATCTCGCACCTTATCACGGGCTCCGTTAGAATCCACCAACAACTTTTCACAAATATGACAATTAACTGCCTCATCGAAATCGAGTTGCTGTTTAGACGTTATTTTCATCGGAGCTGTTTTAAGTAATCTGTTAGAAATTTTATTAACTTCATCTATTAAATTTTTTAATAGCCATACGGCAGGATTTTCACCTCTATATAACTTTATCGGAGTTGAAAATTTATCCTTAGTGCAACAAACTACTTTATAAGCTACTCCGCAAGGAATATGTTGTTGTATTTTTCTAGCACTGGATTTATTCGGATTATTTTCTGCTCCAACCACAGGAACGAGTAGACACTCGAAATCAGCGTAAATAACAAAAGGAATATTTAGTTTATGATTATAATTTTTAAATTTTTTTATTTTTTTCTTTTTCACTAGGCAGACTTATTCTTTGAACATTGACACAGTATTTGAGATGCTCCTGCAGTCTTCCATCGCTAGAAAAACCATGCAAACATCTATAGCAGAAATATTTTTTATTTTTATTTTTACTGTCCTGTTTGCCAACTAGGCCGTTAAAGCTTTTTATCCAACAATAATGTCCCCGATAAAATAATAAATTCATTGTATTTTGTGTAGCATTTTCTGAGATATATCTCGGGCAAACGTTTTCTCGCTCATCTAGTCCGAAAACATTTACTGAGATACTGTTTTGTTTTCCAAACTTTGGTATATAATTTCCTGCTACTGGAAAAGTTATTCCTAAAAAATTTAGTTCGTCTTTGTACGGAAAATACTTGTTAGCGCGATCAGCATTTTTTTCTTTTGGAAACATCGCAGAAAGAATAGACCATTGAAAACATTTGTCATCATCGTTTTTGACATTAATACAGCATTTTTGTTTTTAATTTTTTGAGGGAGATCGACGTAGCCAGCGCTATTAGCGCCGCTGCCGTGAAGTACGTTATATTTTGCTGTGTGAAATAAAACTTCTTTTATCATTTCAAATTTCCAACCTGATCCTGACGAAGTAAATTCTTCTAATTTTTTGTTTATTTCTTGATGTATTTCATCGGCGACCATGGCAATGTTTGTTCCAGTCAATATTTTTCTCGATTTTGCTATTAAATATGGTTCTGAAATTTCGCTGTCAAAACTTTTTGTTTCAAAAATTATATCAAGTATATCTTCAACTGCATGTAACTTTGATAAAATCGTATGATATTGGACTATAAGTTTAATACTTTTATGAGCCGCAAGTTCTTGAGCAATAACTCGTTGTAAAAGATGAAATAAATTTGTGGAGCTAAAATTTGCTAAAATTTTTTGATCATCAAGTTTGTAACTGTTATCGTAACCAGAAAATGCTGAAGGAATTTTTTCTGATTTGATAATGTTCTTTTTAGCAATATCTCGCAATTTTAACATTATATATATAGTAATATTTTATATTTAATTGAATTATTTAAGATTCCTAATTAGAGATATGAAAAACCTTATAATATAATTGACAGAAATTTTGAGATATATCAGAATGACGGCGGAAGAACAAGAAACTTATCATGTACATCCGAAATACAACTTATATGCTGTAAATGCACTTGGTTCTGTTATCAATATAAAATCTAAAAAATCTATTGGCACACCAACACCAGCTGGTATGTTAATTTCAGTAAAAGGTGATGATTCAGAAAGAATTGAAATGTTTAGAAAAGATTTTATTTATACTTTGTTTTGCTATGATATTCCAGAAGGACAACGAGTATACAGAGCAAATGGCGCAGTTGCTGATAATAATATTGAAAATTTATCATTACAAAATGAATTTCAACTTCATCCAGTATTTGATTTATATGAGGCAAATGATAAGGGAATTATTAGACATATAAGAACAAAAAAAGTTGTTGGAAGTTTAAAAGGAAATGGATATCTTGGTGTTAATGTGCGTGGAAAAAAAAAACTAATTTTGTTCATTATCAATTTCATCGTTTTGTGTTTGAAACTTTTAACGGACTAATACCTAATGGTTTAGTTGTTGATCATAAAAATGGTATTAAAACAGATAATCATTTTGAAAACCTAGATTTAGTTACGCCAAAAGAAAACAAGACGTGGAGCCGGTTCTGATGGTTCTAATTTTAAAAATCCAGCCAGACAAATAATTTCAATAAATCTCGAAACTGGAGAAGAAATAAAACTTAAATGAATATCATCTGCGGCAAAATATTATAATATTGATCCACGTGTAGTAAAATTTGTAGCTGATAATGTAACAAAATCAGCAACGTCAATGTTGACATTTGATACATTTAGTGTTAAATACGATAACTAATGATATTTTCTATATCATTTCGAGTGAGACAGTTATGACTAAATTCCATGACATCGTCGCGATTAAATTGTAATGTCATCATTTTATTTGTATCGAGTTTTATTTTCTCTGCTGCTGTTAATAAAAATTTGTCAGAATCGCCTAATATTATCATAACATCAACAAAATAAAAATCATGTCCCAATAAACAAGTTCGAATTGCCTCAGCTAATTCTTTATGATTTAATATATTAACTCGCTGATGATATTTTATTTCTCCGAACATCTTATTATTTATTAATTAGACAAAAGATTATTATAATAATGAACTTAATTGAGAGACTGGCTAAACTAAATTCGGAAGATTTTGTTTCAGTTTCAAATTTTACATCAGAAAATATTACTAGTGACAGATGTGCTGGTTATAATGAAAAAGATATTTTGCATAACTGTGACGACGACGAAGATGATGTTGTTATTAGTAAAAAAATATTTGAGCAGACCAACAACTGGACGATATGATGTTAAGTACCATATTGCTAAAAAAAATAATAAAATTTAATTTTACTGTTGCCGAACATCAAATATTTTGGCAGCTTATAAAGCCCTTTTTGTTGTTGTTGTTGTTGTAGGGTTTAACGCCATTTTTCAGCACGAGATAGGCTATACATGGCGGCCAGTATTAATGGTGGAGGAAGAACCCTGCAAAACCCCGGGAAGAACCACCGACCCACGAGAAGCTACTGGCAGGCTTTCTCACGTACCCACGTTAGCCGAGCCTGGACTCGAACTCACGCAGACAGAGGTGAGATGGCAGTGATCCGTAACGATCAGCGCTTTAGACCACTAGGCCACTCGGGGCCCCAAAGCCCTTTTTAAACGTAAAAATAGCTGGACAACAAAGAAATATAAAATACGATTTTATTTTTGTTAAAATATTTAATTTAATGTCAATGGACGGTGCAAGAAAATTACATTTAATTTCTTTATGTAAACCAGTAAAATGTGAATCAGTATTAATAAAATACGAAGAAATTTATAATAATATTATTCAGTCGATGAGATCGACCGAGTTGGTACCCAGCTATTAAATTTATCGCCATATCCACGCCATTTGACTAAACTTTTGTTGCCGCGCTTTTTAATAACTTTTTCAATAACAAATATATCTTGTTCTGTTTTCTGAAGTTCTTGCTCGTAAAACTGCCAGTTATAGGCTCACCTAATAAATCTTTCAACGAGTATGTAACTGGTATTGTTAAAAGTACTTTATCAACAACAAATACTTCTTCGCTCCAGTTATGAGTATACCCTTTCTCAAATGTTTTTTTCGTCAAAGAAATTCTAACTTTATCACCAACTTTAAATTTGTGTCGTCGGTACATGTTTTCGTTTGCTAATATTGGATTTGCAATCGCGTCGTTTGGCGACATTTTACTTTTGCCTAGAGAAATGGATCTGTGTTTCGTGTTATTATACTCGTCAACAATGTTTTGTAAATTAGCAATATATTTACTCGTATTTTTAGCTGTCAAATATTTGTGGATTTTTTCGTTGAGCGTGCGATTAAATCACTCGACGATGACACTTTTTTCCTCATTTCCTGTAACATATTTTTTAATGTTATTTTGCTCTAAAAACTGTCCAAATTTTTTATTAAAAAACTCCGCTCCATGATCAGTCCAGATTCTATTTGGTTTTCTTTCTGTAGTTGTTATTATTTGTTTTAGCGCATCAGTCATCGATGTCCCAGTTTTATCCGAAACGGGTATACTAAACGCGTATTTGCTAAAAACATCTACAACATTAAACAGATATCTCTTTGGAGCTCCATCAGCGCCAACGTTAAACTGAGCTAGATTTGAAACATCAACTAAGTCTATCGCCCAGATATCATCAACGGCATTTGCGACAACTTTACGTCGCGGAAACTTTCTTTTTTAGGTCTGTGTAGCTCTGTTGCAAGATCATCATATAATTCTTTTTTTACCGAGACTAGACTCTCCGAGTAAGTCTCTACCGAGACCTAATTTATATTTTGCTCCAATAAAACCCTGGACCAGTCTTCGGTCAACACGTTCTCGCATATTTACAGGTTTCATATCACGAAGTTCGTCTAACATTACTTTATCGCAGCTATGTTTATTTTGTTCGCTGTCTGGAAGATCAATATCTCTGTAGCAGATATCATGGCGCATTGCTATTGCGTCAACTTGATTGTAAGGCTCTTGTCCTGGCAGCGGATTATCGTTTTCGTCAAGTTGTTTATCAAGAGGATTATAAGGTCCAGTATATTTATGGCCTGGCAATGTCCAACCGCCTTTTGGTTTCGGCAATTTTCCAATAAATTTATGTATATCTGTACCTGTTCCAATTATTTCTCTGTTGTTGCATTTCTGACAATATGTAACAATTTTATTTTGCTCGAGACACAAATCTCTATCGCAATCACAGCAGTCGCATGTCGTTATTTATTTAGTCGTCTACTAAAATAATTTCTGGATAACCCGCTCCGGACAACTTTGTTTTTGGTAAAAACATACTTTTTTTTCTTCCACAGATTGCACAAATACTTTTCAGCATTATTCTATTATTTTTTTGGTTTTTTCTGTTTTTTCGTCTTTATTTTCTGTTTTAGTTTTACACTTGAGACAATATGCTGACATTGTATATCAGTGAGTTTTGATAAAAATTAATGCAATCTCATCATTAGCGTGAGAAGGTTGTTTGTCAAATTGCAAAATAAACTTTAAAAAATCTGGATTTTCGGTCATCTGTTTAATGAACATTACGCAATAATATCCACAAGCGGAAGTTCCAACTGGTTGAATTTGATTAGACGAATAATTTATTATTTTCGCAAGAGACTTCGTATCTTGCATTCTACTCATATATTTTTTTACTGCGTCACTTGGTGGAATTCCGAACAAGTCAAAATCATTGTTATCATAAACAGCTACCCAATGCGTGCCAGATCCGTCATTAAAATCTTATATATTTATAACACACGAACCTGGAGACGCTAGCGTCTCTGGCGGTGGAATCGTCATAAGTTCATCTTTAGAATAAACTCCACTGAAATTTTTTACTTTTTTTAGTTTATCAAGTATATCAAAATTACTTAACGCAGACTTTATCTCCTTGTTCCTGGCAACATTAGTCCTCGTCCTACTCCTAACAGATTTGGCAATAGACTTCCCGCCAATCCTGCTAGTAACGGGACTATTGGAATAAATCCCCCTTTTCGCCTCTGTCGTGTCTTTTTTTTCGTCGTTGTCTTTCTTTTCGTCGTTGTCTTTCTTTTAGGCATTATATTTATCAATCACATAAAATTGTTACCATCGATATTCATACGAAAATTTTCTTTATACCACTACCTTCAACTGCCTTTTTCGTTGCGCCAAATACTGCTCCAGACGCTACTGCTAATCCTAATGTACCTAACACTGGCAAAATTTTAGGTATTAACGTTCTGGCCATTACAGATAATGCCGGACCAAAGAAGCCGCCATGTTTTGCCATTGCAGTTATTTGTGCAGCACTTAAATTTAAAACAAAAGGTTTTTTGCGATCGTATTTATTTACTTGTTTTTTGGTTAACATTAATTTTGTTAAAGTACCCGCTGCGTTAGGGTTGACCTTTAATGAAACCTGCCTCTGTTTTGCAACAGCAGCTGATAATTTTTTAACTTGACCATCAGTCAAATATATTTCTTTTACAATATATTTTGTCATCTTATATAACGATTACAGATTAAACTTGGACTGACATTTTACCTCCGACAGAGTCAACTGTAACAAATTTATCGCTTATTACTAACGCAAAGATGTTTAACTGCGCTACTGGAGCTGCTTCTAGTGTCCAAGTAATTTCAATATCAGCTGTGCTGTCTACAGCTCGCTCGCTATGTTTACTAACATCAAAATAAAATATCGGATAAAGTGTACGAAATTCCTCTACTGATATCTGAGATCCATCTCCAACATCTTGATATTTTTGCAGTGCGTCGAGTAAATACAGGTACGGTCGAGTAATATTTTTATTAGCGTCATCTGCAAAATTGCATTCTATCGCTCGTTCTGGATATTGTTTTGAATTTATTCTAGCATATATTCGTCTAACATCAGCGCTATCAAATATCGCATTATTTTGTTGTTGGTTATTACGCCGCGCTTGTCTCTGAAATACAACAAATAATTCCCCTGGTTTTTGTTCACTTGGTGTCGTTGTAACTCGTCATGTGTAGTCGGTGGTATTCGGAACTGCTGTTTGATATATTTTGTGTTGCTGAAAATAAATTCTGTTTGTGTGTTTTTCCAGCATATTATTTAATTCCGCCATTTTAGTGATAGACGGAGTTATTCTTGGCATCCATAGTGCAAGTTTCTTTATGACAAATTGTACATCGGCTCCACCTGACCTAAACAGGCAATCGGTTTGTTCTGATCGATCTAAAATAAGAGTATGTTTAACTCCACGAAATACTTTATTATAGTCCCTGAAAAAGCCAAATACCGTACTTAACGGCAGCATCATTGTAATTTGACGTGATCCTGCTGCAAGTGCCTTTCTCCTAGTATAACCTTCATTGTAACGTATATTTTTTCTGACAATAGGAAATGAGTTATTGATCAAATTTAACATTTCAGTGCCGGTTGCAGCTGCACCTGGTGGTATTATACCAAGATTATTGCAAGCAGCAGTAAGTGAAACTCTTGTAGCTACATCACCAGCGGCTGCACCTGGTTCGACTATACCTAGCGCAGCAGCATTATTAATAAGAAAATCTCTTACAGTTACGACATCTGCAGCGGCATTAGCTCCAGCCACTAAAATAGGTGGACCTCCAGTTGAAAACTCAGACGATGCCATAAAACCAGACCCACCACTTCCAGTATCTTTAAACCACATCATATTAGTTGCAGTTGATTTGGAGTAATCATCGGAAAATGAAATAATATTTAAGATTGTACTTGCAACTTGTAAGTGATTTGAAATATCTTCGATAGATTGATTGACCAGCTGATATTTAGCACTTTTAAATAAACACCAACCGTTATTTATAAGAGCTACTTCTGTTCCAGCATCAAGTGCGGCAGGTGCTGTCATAATCCGGCCACGAACTTCCAACATTGCTTTATGAGGAAGTAAAAATACGTCCTTGTCTTGAGTATTAAATGTTCTGGAGCCAGTCTTATTAGGTTCGTTAGAATTTTCATCAAGATATTCAACGTATTCGAATTCTGTTACTGTGTCGTCTGTGTCATAAGTTTCTGCTAAATCGAGATAATTTTTTACAGACATTTTTTATTTATTAGGTTATACAAAATTATTTCGGTGTTGTTACTTTAGATATTAATTTTTGTATAATTTGTTCTCCTCGTGGTGATAAAAGTTTTTTTGTCGTTGTTATCATTGCGTGTTGAGTTTCTTTTGTTGGTGCGATTTCTGAAATAGCTTGTTTGATTGTCGGTATACCACGTTGTGGATCGCCTTTTATTTTATCAGCTATTTTTTGCCCCACGGCAGTTCCAGCAGCAGATGCAACTCCAGTTGCAAAAGCTTTTGATGCGTCAAGTGCAATTGGTGCAACTTTATGAGCTATTCCTGGAGCATTTTCTATAATTTTAGCAAATATATTTCCCAAAAATCCTCCTACTATTTTTCTTCGATAAACTTTTTTTCTCTGTTTCATTATATCTGAGGTTGCATAATTTTACTTTCAAATCTTTTAGCTTTTCTTAGAAAATATGTTTACTGTTGGCGTAGGTGTAAATAATAAGTAACAATTTCATTATTAAGATCCAGTTGTCGTCCAGACTGATCTCTCAATGGCATATTTACTTCTGTTATTTGATTTTCAACGTTTAACGGATAATAAATAACCTGACGTGGACTTATTTGCATAAGAGATCCCGGCGGAAAATCTTCTGAAAACTGTATATCGTTTGCTTTTACTGCCCTTAGCTGAGTAAGAACCAGATGTGATAGAGCAATTTACCAATACTGCGTTTACATCAGTTATATTGACTGGCAGTTGGCCGTCATACGTTTCGGGATTATCACGGTTAAGAGCAGGATATACATAATTATAAAATCCTATCAGTGGTGCGATACTTGTTTGCGATACAAGACTAACTGTTATATGTTTTAATGTCATTCTAGCGCGTAACGTATTATAATTTGGTGTAAGCTCAAAATTATCAGCTATACCTTTATTTTTTGTTATAAGTTCTTTTATTATTTTATTTAGATCAGTGATATTATAAGCTCCTTGTGGAATTTTAATTGTTTTCCACGTGACAAATGGTGGAGTACGTATAGGAACAGTAAATGTAAGTTCATCGTTTACTGCAGTTTTCACATTAGCCATAGCATTCCAACAAGAGCAGGAAATTAGTCCAATTTCATATTGTTTTTCACGATCTAGTTCTATTGGCGGAATATACTTTACAGAAAAATTTGCGCTATCTTTATCAGATTGGCTAGAGTCTAGTAATAATGTTGCTGACATTTTTTATATAAAATTGTTATATTAAATCAATACACAAATTTATAAAATTAAATCGCCGCGATTATATCAAATCGTGATGTAAAGTTCTGTATTCGTCAGATGTTAATAAATTTTCTGATCTCAAATTATCAAGTATGTCAATAATTTCATTGTCAATTTCAGCACCAACATTTCCAGCTTCTTTTGATGATATCAATAGCATTAATCTGCCTATCATTTCAGTAACTGATGAAAATATTCTAACTCCAGTTCCACTTGTTTCCTTTTCTAAAAGTTTTTTTGAGCGATTTTTATCATAACCTTTAAATAATTTTAAAAAAGTTAAATTATTTTTTTCAACATATTCTTTATCTCTAAATTTTGATGCAGTAGCTTTAAAAACACCAGCAATAACAGCATTTCTAGCTTTTTCATAAAGTCCTTCAACATCTTTTATTTCAGCTGTATCAATTTCTTTGTAAGCTTCTACATTTATTTTTTGTTATGACATCAGTTAATTTTTTAATGAGATTATCGTATTTATCTTTTTCCCAATTATACGTATTATCAACGTCAGAAATGTTATTTTCTTCCATAAAAGCAAAATATTCCGAATCCATTATTTCGTATTTTAATTTGTTTTTTATAGTTTTACGATAATTTTCATTCTCTTCCTCAATTGATTTTTGTAAATCTTCAGTTATCATAGGAGCTTCATGTATATATGCTGATTCTTCTTGTCTTTCATTCAATAATTTTGCTTCATTAATAAAGCTGATAAGGTGACTATCACTACGGTATTGTTTATTTCTTATATTATTAATAGCCTTAATATAAAGATCAGCGATAATTCCATGTCGATATAATTTAATGTCATTATAGTAATTTCTATTTTCTAAAACTACTTTGCTGAGATGCTCATTACCCTCTTTTTTTATTTCTTTTAGTTTTGCAATTTTTTCGTCAGCTTTAAATTCATCTTTTCCAACATGATGTATTCTCACACCACTAAATTCACTATATTTTCTATTAAAATCTTTATATTCGTTATCTCTTATTTCGCTATCTATATTTGCTAAATCATGGTCAAATCTTCTTTTTTCTTCTATATTTTCTCTCTCTCTCTTCTAAGTTCTTCTTCTTGTTCTAACCTTCTCTCAATTGGTCTAACTACTGCTGCTTCTGCTAATCTTCGTTGAAGCGCTAGTGGATTGTTCAACAACCTTCTTAGTTCAGTTCGTCTTGCAGCAGGATCAGCTATATTTGCTACAAGTGCCTCAGCTAATCTTAGTTTCTCCACATCAGATTTCTCAATAATTCTTCCAGCAGTTTCTTCTTGTTTTTCTTTAACTAGTCCGAGTAAACCTTTTTCCTGTAGTCGCTTAAGTTCTTCTTCCGATAATGGTTTAGTTTCAGGTTGTTTTCCAAGTAAAGCTTCAGTAATTGGTTTGAGAGCGGCAGCTGTTGTTTCTGCTGCAACCACTTGGCCACGTCGTGCTTGCTGTACTTGCTGTTTCAATTTTGCTTGAGACTGCGCAATTTTTTTTTAGATTTCTATATGTTTTCTGTACTTTGCTTGTCTTTCCATTAATTATATACTATTTTGTATAAAAATTACTGTAGATATTTTTCAATACAACATCGAAACATTTTACTCGTATCATGTGTTAGTTTATCAAACAAAAACAAAGTCATATTTATTTGCCGTTGCTTTATGACATAATTCAATAAATTTATCTTTTGTTACATCGCCACATTGCTCGTTCGCGATATTTCTAACATCGACATTGTCAAGTCCTGGAAATAATATAAAACAACCAGTATTTCGCCTAATAAATCTGTCAACATTATAAAAACCTTGGGCGAGATAAATAGAATTACATTTTTTATTTCGCGACAGTGAAAAATATGATCTTATTTTATTCATTTCTTCGTTGTTTAGCGGAATATCATCAAAAACAACTATCTTATGTTCGGACGAATCAAGTTGATTAACTGGAACGAGTTCTTCTGGTTGTTTGATAATAAAAAAATCTTCGCCAGCCTCAAGATCATCACGAAGTTTGTTATTATAATTGTTAAGTAGCTCGTACTTATCTTGCTGCGGATTTATCGTGTAAATATAAACGCGATCGTAGTTAAAATTATCTCCTAGAAGTAAATTCATAAGCAAGTTTGTTTTCCCCGATCCAGTTCTTCCAACAATAAGATAATGACAATCTGGAAGTTCATTGTTATGTTTATGTTTCACCAAACGTTCTGTATCAAAATTTAATATCGATGATTTTGCCATTATTGTTATACAATTTTATGCTATATAAAAAAAATTGTCAGACGATAAATAAATAATGAGCTATTATACAAAATTTGGAACATTAGTAGGAGATTCATCAGCCGAAAGTACAACAATAACAGACGGTAAGTTTGATTTATCAGGCTGTCTAAAAAAATCCGGCGACACAATGACTGGAAACTTGTTTATGTCAAATCAACGAGTACTAGAGTTAGAAACAGATTATCCGCCAATAAATGTCGTTAATACACAAGCTGTTAGTTATGCACAACTAAGATCAGTTGACGACAGCAAGTTAGATAAATCTGGTGGAACTTTAAGCGGTAACTTAGATATGTCAGAAAAAAAAATTATAAATTTGGAGACCGGGTATCCACCAGCAAACTTAAATCAAACTCAAGCGGTAAGTTATTTGCAGTTAAAGTATGTTGATGATAACAAACTTGATAAAATAGGTGGGACAGTTACAGGTATTATTATCATGTCAGTAAAAAAAATTACATACCTTGGAGACCCAGCCACAGAATCAGACGCAGCAACAAAAAAATACGTCGACGATCAAGAATCTAAGTATGTGTTAGTGCGCGGTGGTATAATGCGCGCATTTCTCAATATCAACAATAATGGTATTAATGATCTCAGAACACCAGAAACAGATTTTGACGCTGTAACAAAAAAATACGTCAACGATATTAATATTCTCATAAACGATGGAATTAACGCTATTAGAACTGATTTTTCTAATCACGTACAAACGTTTTTAAATTTTCGTAGAAACATAAACAAATCTATTAATGAATTTTTGGAAATCCAGCGGTTGTAGATATTAAACTTGCTGAAATTAACATAAAACTAAACGATATTGTTAGCGGAATTCCTAGTATCATTGAAAAAACGAATCTGATTAAAATTCCACACGGACAAATTAAATATATTGTGTACACAGTATCATCAGGATCATCAACATTGGTATCGATCACTCACATTAACACTATAGAATATACCACACAAGTAACTGGGTTATACAGGCTATCCATATACGGTTCGGATATTACTGTGTCTACTTCATCATTACCGAATGTATATCATAATCCTGTACTGGTGAAGCTAACCGAGGACATCAAAGAAGCGTTTACGTTGACATCAACTGCAATGCAACCGAGACATTATTGGTGGTGTTTGGAATTCATAGTTGAAACACCTTGGTAAGTTAATTATAATAAATCAAACACAGGGACTGGCACTATTGTATAAAATATGTAAACAAATATTATACAATGAAAAAAATATAGTTGATTTCAATCATATTTCAGAAAAAATTCCAAAACAAGATGTGGACGCTCTAATGCAATATTACAAGTATTATCATAAAAAACTTTGGTGTGTAAAAAAATGTTACAAATACTATAACAGAATACTTCGAGTGATATCATATTTGCCACTGTTAATGACTAGCTCTGGTATAATTTCAAGTGGAGCATCATTAAATCCGCTTTTGTTAATAATATCTGGTGTCGGTGTCTCTCTTGCAACAGCGTGTAAAAAAATTGAGCCTCGTCTTACGACTAAAAAAAATGCTTGTAAAACAGCAAGTATCACCTATAAAAAAATTACTGATCAAATACGATCTTATTTGCGGGGTATAAAATATGATATGGACGAATTAATACGCGAGTTCCGTATTATTGACAGTATGTTAACAAATATTCTACCAATGAGAGTCAGCAGATATGAAAAAGATTATCATAAAATATAGGTTACAACAGTAGATGTTTAATTTTGTACAGCTTTAGTATTATCATTATCAAATAAAATATCAACCATATTGTCAATAAATGTCATCACATCATCTGCCCAACCCGCTATTCTCATATCATTTTCAGTCGCGAATAACCAAACTGACCCATATTTTGGTGATATATGATATCCAACTTTTTTAATACAATCGCTTATTATTTTAGTTTTTATACCAGTATAACTTGAGGCTGATTTGATAGAATTAAATCTCTTACAAAATTTATTTGTCAGATCAAATCCAATATGTCGGGTTGACGTTGACGGATATCCCATATTATATATAATATTTCATTTGTTTAATATGAAAAAATCTATTGGGCTAGAACCCTCTTTGGGTTTCAAAATTATTCATTTTTCTGAGATAAGAGGGTGGTTTTTAATGGAGAGATGGTATCTAATGTGATGAAAAAATGTCATAATATATTTATTTTTGATGGGGTGAGGGCTTTCTAGGCTAAAACCGTCTTTGAGCTCAAACCCTCATCTATATATACTACTGCTTCTCCAAATCTTTGATATTCTGTTCGAACCCATTATCAAAATTTTTTTTCCATTAATATATATGCAATCATCATTAGGAGAAACGCTTAAGTTGTTACCAGTTATGTTAAAATGTTTTTGATCTATCTTTTTAAAATTTAATGAATTTCTTGATCATCTGGTAATGGTACTGGGCATTTAGACACCAGTTTTCATATATATATATATATATATATACATATATATATATATATATATATATATATATATATATATATATACATATATATATATATATATATATATATATAATCTAGATATTGATTCCAGTATGTATTCTTGTCTTATTTGCCTTGGTGACTAGTATCATAATGGGTATGTATGAGACCATCCTTACCTATCCAAGTTTCTCAATGCATGAACCTCTGACGCTGTTTGCATGAGGACTCATAGAAGACTTTAAGAAGCAAAAGCTTCCATGTGGATGCAAGCATGTGTAAAAAAATCAATGTGGGGAGCCATAAGGAAGTAGGTGGGATTCTGAGCAAGGGGTCCTGATAGGTAAGCGTGGTTTCAAAAGCTTATTATGATACTACTATTTCTCTCTCTCTCTCTCTCTCTCTCTCTCTCTCTCTCTCTCTCTCTCTCTCTCTCTCTCTCTCTCTCTCTCTCTCTCTCTCTCTCTCTCTCTCTCTCTCTCTCTCTCTCTCTCTCTCTCTCTCTCTCTCTCTCTCTCTCTCTCTCTCTCTCTCACTATATATATATATATATATATATATATATATATATATATATATATATATATATATATATATATATATATATATATATATATATATATAATTTCTGTAATATGTTCAATCCTCAGTAATTCAAGAGCTCTAGCACTATTATCTTGAATGCTCTTCAGATAAGTACATTATACTTTCAAAGTTTTTCCAAACTAACTAATTTGTCATCATTGTTTATAGAGCTAGACATCAAGAACATTTTTAGATATATATATATATAGAACACTTGTATACAAACATATTTGTAAGACTGACTAAATCACTAAACAAACTTAAGTATGATGACTTGAATAGTGTACTCAGCAGAGATTAATAGAATCTATGTTGGGGTTTCAACCGTGACAAGAAAGTCTCATTTGCAGGGTTACATTAAATAACATAACCCCGCGAATGGGATTTCCTTGCCTTGGTACAAACACCAACATATTTTTATTCTTTTATTCCCACTAAATTGCTATTTACTTAGCAGATTCAAAACACAGTATTCATCAGTTAATATTATTGTATCTCTATATAAAGATCATCAGGTTTTGTACTCTTTTATGAAAATCTGAATAATTATCTGAATAAAATCTAGTTATATATACTGATCTTAGAAAAGGAAAAAAAATCAAGAAAAAAGTTATAATTGTTATGTGTTGTAAGTAGTGTACATAGAGCATCTCAAGCCACGTGCTTTTGTTTTTCCAAATACATGTACTGCACTGTAAGGTGAATATGTTCACGAGAGTGATGGGGTGACCTGTCAACCCTAAGTACACATGTTCTATGGATGAGAAAATAGAAACATAAAACCATTTGATATTATTACTGTATTTTAAAATTTAATCAATGGATGTTGTATGAAATTGTATGAAATTGACAATAAATAATTACATGTAATACCTTTTATGTGGTTAAGTTTTAACTTTCATCAACTCTAATTTGGAAAACATTCTGTGGTAGGCAATGGTATGATACTGTGCAATACAATATGCCTACTGGATGAGGAGGACCTGAAGTAAATGCATCTGACAAAGTCTTGCTAAAGATATCCCTAATATCATAAGATGCCCTTTAGGAACATGTGACTCTTACATGGATCTCCCACTAAGACTGATTTCATCAGATGTAAATATGTAGCTAAATCACATCATGTAATGTCGACAGTTTGTTATTTGTGTGTGTGTGTGTGTATATATATATATATATATATATATATATATATATATATATATATATATATATAGATAGATAGATAGATAGATAGATAGATAGATAGATAGATATAAAATAGTGGATTCACAATATACAGGCAAAGTCAAACTTACAACAATATATTTTTAACTGCTGATATATATGCATTCAGCCAGTCAACTCTTTTGTTAAAATTTTGTACAATTTGTATAATGCCTTGGTCAATGGGATACAAAGTATACAAACTCCAGTAACTTTCATTAATCAGTCTATTCATCTCTCCATACACAATATTGATTGTCAAGAAAGAAATATCACATAAAGAGTGATTATTTGTATTAAAATATATTGAAATATTAGAGGAGATCAGAGAATCATTGCAATTTTATATGAAAGCGGTAATTATTCATTCTTTAAGCAATACTGACATATTACATCTATGACATCATAACGTGGATAACGTCAATTGGCATTAGGCTAACCCAAAAAGACTGGTCGGGCAGCAATCTCCCTACTATAAATTTTTCTTCAATGTTTGAATGGGCAGACTTTGTTGATTATTATTAATTTATTTGCTTTTGTTAGCAATTAAAACACTGTTTAGCATCCAAAATTTACAGCTTCTCGAATTATGCTACTCCATCCAACATAAAAATTTCTCAACTCCAGATCTAACTTGAACTGTTTTTTTTTTGTTTTTTTTTATTGTTTGACCTGGAAGATACATCAAACGTTAATGTCATTCTTAAATTAGTCTCAACATTCTTGTACAAATACTTTCTATATATATACATAATAAAAACCCTTGGTCATGCGATGCTACGACCATAAGTAACAGTAGGCCGTACTAAACAGAGTAGACAGCTACACCTGGTTCTCTGTGGAATGACCTCTTTGGTGGATCAGGCAGCCAAGCAGATATGCATATACCCTCCCCAGGCGATGTGAAGACAGCTCGCAAGATCTGTGCAGACAGAGCAGGGCATTGGATGAGACACAGTAGGACTTGACTGCCATAAGCTGCATCCGGACTCATCTCAAACAGATCTGGATGAGACAACAATGGTGGCTCTGCGTAACTTTCCCTCACATAAACCCAACTCACTTACAAGTCATGATATCATCCCCCTACCCTCACCAAATACCTTCAAGGCCAGTAACAATGAGTGAGTGACAAAGCAGCAGTAAGCTGTAGCTGCAGACCTGCACACAGGTGGCTCAGGTATGCTTTCTCTGTGTACAGGCAGGATTGGAACTCGGCATCCCACTGAGCAATTTAGCATCGTTATTTAGGGTCATACTACTCACCTCCATAAGCCTTTCCATGGATGGTTGGCATTTAGAAAACCCACTGATAGTGTACGAATTTCAGAGATGTTTATATCATGGATGCAGAGCTTGTTTTTCTCAACGAAACCTTACAAGTCCCTTCTGAGAGTTCATCAAAGAACAGTTGTATTATAGTGGAACACTCCCTCAGCTACACTGCCCCAAGTCTCGCTATCTCGGGTTCTTTAGGATAGGTCTTGTATTTGGAGTGATACCTCGCTGAATCGCTGGCACTCCAGAGTGTGACAGATTTCTACCTCAGCGGGTTACGTCTTATTCCTGGCTTCTTTTGTGTCGCCGACTTGTCGCAGTCTTGGTCGCCAACTGAGTCGCAGTCGCCGACTGTGTCACTGACTGGGTTGCCGACTGGGTTGCAGTCTCGCCGACTTGTCGCAGTCTTAGTCGCCGACTTGTCGCAGGGTCGCCGAATGGTCGCAGTCTTGCTCGCCAATTGGTCACAGTCTTGGTCGCCGACTGGGTTGCCGACTTGTCGCAGGGTTGCAGACTTGTCGCAGTCTTAGTCGCTGACTTGGTCACTGTGTGTCGCCAACTTGTCGAAGGGTCGCCGACTGGTCGCAGTCTTGGTCGCCGACTGGGTTGCCGACTTGTCACAATCTCGGTCGCAGTCGCCGACTGGTCTTATTCTGGTCGCCGACTTGGTCGCAGGACTGTTGCCAACTGGGTCGCAGACTGGTCTTCTTCTGGTCGCCGACTTGGTCTCAGGGCTATCGCCGAGTCACCGACTGGTCGCAGGGTCACCAACTGGTCTTCCTCTGGTCGCCGGGCTGTCGCTGAGTCGCCGACTGTGTCGCAGAGTCTCGTTGTTATCCGATCGAGATCGACAGAGAGAGACAACAGTGCGACATAATGAAAGAAGAGTTATCCCCAGTCAAAAACGTGTATTACCGCAAGATCTTTGCGTTTTTGGACGGGCCTTGTAGAGCCGGTATTTTGGTCGACGAAAGACCTTGTCCTTATTCTTTTCCGATTCCCTGGCCTGGCTCTCTCCTGTCCAACGAAATACGACCAAGTGTGCTTGCTCTGGCGGGGTGGTTATACTGCTACAATGCAGGGGACGTCTTCACTTTATACCGCTTCCTAACACACCACCATAGCAGCCACAGTTGGTCCATATATATATATATATATATATATATATATATATATATATATATATATATATATATATATATATATATATATATACACACACACACACACACACACAGGCGGAATCATGTGACCCAAAACTAGACGTTGAATGGCACTACAAAGCCCGCAAAACATTTAAAATCACAACATAAACTTTAACGAAACGAAATATTAAATAACGAAACGAAAATTGAAGTCCATGGGGTTTCCTCGTTACACAACCCACGCCTCCACTATTATGTGCTTCCATGCACATACGAATGGTCAAGAAAGAAAATAAATAAGTAAATAAAATCACTTAAATCGCAGTTAAATGACATGAAAACACAATATCAAATAATCACAAAAGGATGTTCTGAAAGCATTTGCTTCACTGTTCCAGATTAGCAAAGCTCACATAGAATTCTTCCAATTTCTTGGGTAGTTTCCTCTGTCTCCTAGGTCGCTCATCACCAGCTGTTCTTGACTTTCCATTGTCGCTGTTGTTCACTGGGAGAACTTCTGTCATGGTGTCGATGAAGTAAGGTGCAACAAGATTGGCATGATCGTGGTCGTCGTTCCCTCTATTCTTATCCATACATTCCGAAGTCTCAGAGTCCAATTCCCTCGGTCCTATAGCGACTTCATTACGTCACTGATACCTCTTCAAGCGATCCACGTGCACTACGAGGGGTTTCCCATGTCCACCGCATTTAACTCTGTAATTGACGTCACTCAACCTGTCAATGGTTTCGTAGAGCCCATACCACCATGTCTGTAATTTCGGCGAAATTCCCCTTTTGCTTTTCGGCGAAAACAACCAGACAAGATCGCCTGCCTGAAATCTCTCCCATCTGGTCCTGCTATCACAATAGCGCTTCTGTCGCCGCATGTTGCACTGCAACTTGTCTTTGGCGAAAAAATGTCAAATTTCTAATCTTCTTTCCAATGATTGAATCCATTCATGCGAACTACTGTAACGTTGATCAGGTGGTTTTCCAAACACAACATCTAACGGTAAGTCTGCCTCCCTTCCCATCATCATGAAATTGGGAGTAAAACCTGAGGTCTCATGCACTGCGGAGCGGTATGCCATCGCTAGCTATGGGAGGTGCTCGTCCCAGTCTCTTTGTCGTTCTTCGACGAAGGCAGATAGCATGCCCTCTAGTGTTCGGTTCATCCTCTCCACCATGCCGTCGCTTTGCGCATGGTACGGACTAGTCCTAGTTTTCTCGATTCCAAGGAGTCGACACATTTCATGAAAGAGCTCACTCTCGAATTGTCGGCCTTGATCCGTGTGAATCTGTCGGGGTACACCAAAACGTGTGACGACTTCCTTTACTATCAGTTTTGCGACAACTGTAGCTTCCTGACAAGGCATTGGGAATATCTCAGTCCATTTTGTAAAGTAGTCGGCAATCACGAGAATATAAACGTTTCCATTTTCGGTCTTCGGAAGTAGACCTAAGATGTCAACAGCTATGCGTTCCATTGGAACCCCTGACGCAATCAGCTGCATCGGAGCTCGTCTTTTCTGTCCTGGGGACTTTCGCTTCGCACAGGCCTCACATCTCTGGCACCACATTCGCACATCTTTCTGAAGTCCGACCCAATAATACTCTTTTCTGACCTTCTCTAGAGTTTTTCTGATGCCAAGATGTCCTCCACTTCACGAGTCGTGCGCCATGCGTAGAATATAATTTCTCTTTTCTCGTGGAACAATAGCTTGATTGTGAATTTCTCCACCGTCGTGCTACTCCCATCAGCGACAGAGTATGGCGTTCTTGATTTCTAGCTCGTCATTGGCGTTCTTGATTTCTAGCTCATCCCGCTGACTCCAGAGGCTTGTCACCAGCACGCCATATCTGGAAACTTCTTCCCACGGAGGTAGTTTCTTGCTTTCCACCCAGCTCATCACAAATGCGACATCATGGTCGGCTTTCTGAGCCTCGGCGAATTCGTTGCTACCACAGGGCGTCTGTATCGCACCTACTGGCATATCAGTCACAACACTCCAATCATTGTCTATCGCTTGATCATCGCTACTTACTTTCGTTTCTTTCTTTTCGGTTTGTGTCTCTACTTGAAAATTGCATTGCCTACATGGGCCTCTGGACAGGGCGTCAGCGTTACGATGCAGTCTTCCTGGACGATGTTTAATCTCAAACTGATATTGTGACAGGACATCGATCCATCTTGCGAGTTGCTCTTCCGGATTCTTGAAATGCAGTAACCACTTCAGGGAGCTATGGTCTGTCCTAATCAAGAAACGTCTTCCATACAGGTAATGCTTGAAATATTTCACAAAGAATACGACCGCCAATAGCTCTTTTCTCGTCACGTAATATCTTCTCTCAGCATATGCTGCAACTCTGTCGCATCCGTTGTGAACTTGCGACAGGGCAGCTCCAAGTCCACTATCGCTAGCGTCTGTGTCAAGACTAAAGGGCTTTTCAGGGTCTGGGAACGCTAATACAGGGCTCGTCGTCAATCGCCTCTTCAACTCATCGAATGAGGACTGACAACTCTCAGTCCAGACAAAAGGTTTCCCTTTTTCTGTCAGCCGGTGCAACCTAGCTGCGCTATCGGCAAATCCCTTCATGAATCGTTGGTAGTATGAGTATAGTCCTAAGAAGCTGCGATGTTCTGTCTGCGACGTTGGGTTTCTCCAATCGACAATGGCGAACACTTTCTCTGGATCTGCACGTATCCCCTCCTTCGACACAATATGTCCCAAGTACTTGACTTCTTTTGCGAACAAACGATATTTCTTGTTCTTGAGTTTCAGACCAGCGTCCAGCAGTCTGTCAAAGACCTGTCGCAGACGATCCAATTCCTCCTCAAATGTGCGTCCAAAAATGATTATGTCGTCGAGGTACACCAAACATATCTGCCACTGCTGTCCCGCTAGAACTGTCTCCATCGGTCTTTCAAAAGTACCGGGTGCATTACAGAGCCCGAACGGCATAACACTGAACTCGTATAAACCTTGTCTAGTCGCAAATGCTGTCTTCGACCGATCTTCTGGCTCCATTTCTAACTGCCAGTATCCACTCATGAGATCTAAGGTCGAGAACCAAGTTATTCCTGATAGCGAGTCAAGCGACTCGTCGATCCGCGGTAGAGGGTATGCGTCTTTCGCAGTCACTTCGTTCAAGGCACGGTAGTCGATGCAGAACCTCGTTGTGCCATCCTTTTTCTTTACTAAAACCACTGGTGACGACCATGGACCGGAAGATGGTGAAACTATCTCTTTCTTCAACATGTCGTTCACATGCTTCTCAATTTCTTCTCTGGTGTGAATCGGAACTCTTCTCGAGTCTAGTTTTATTGGTCTCGAGCTCTCCGTTTCAATTCTGTGTCACGCCTTTGTAGTCCTTCCAAGATCAGCATCAGATGCGGCAAAGAGTGACTGGTAGTCGCAGAGAAACCTATCCACCTTTCTTGCCTGTTCTTCAGAGAGTGATTCTTTTGATGTCTGAGCCAGTTCTTCCAGTTTGGTCGGTACTCGAGGCTGCGATTCCTTATTGTGAAGACAACGAACGGTCGCACTCCTATCTAAGTCGACGACTTCTCCGACTTCTTCTAAGACAACTATGTTTGTCCCAGCATAGAGCATCTGGCTATCTGCAGTTTCATTCAGTATCCGCATGGGCAAATTTCCTTCCCCGGATCTGACTAGCGTTCTCGAGACTAAGATGTCGTGGCGCTCTCCAAAATTCTGATACTGCTCTATCACTCCAATTTTTGGCACTGCTGAAGACGACAGCTTGTCAAATTTGTCTGGAACGATCATTTCGTGCATCGCTGGAACGTTCACTGTCTCTGCGGTAATTATTCTGGCGCATCCTACTTGTCCTTTAAACGTACAAGGTAAATTCTCCTTGCACATCTCGAAGTGAATGATAAAATCCAACAAGGGTGTCGTCCCGTCGTTCGACATCGGAGTAACGACCGGCCTTTACAAGGTTCTCCGCGGCAGATCAGTCGCCTCATCGCTTCCTTCTGAAACCGTTCCGTTGCTCTCAGATCTTGATCTGTCTTTGAGAGCTGCCTGCACAGCATCCCTAGTCGCTGTGGTATCGGCTATCTTCTTGATCTTCGGCGACTCCGAGGGTGTCGACATCGCCTGTCCACTAAAGTGAATCTGTCGTCTGGGGGCGATTCTTTCTCTCGACCACTCCCCTGCCTTCCTGGTCGTCTCCGCACTCATAGCCATAGTCCCCTTCCTCGCAGTTAGTCTTTCTTCAAATCGTCCCATTCCTTCGTCAAGCGCCGAAACTCATCATCGAAAGGAATTACTGTCCTTTACCTCCGTTTCAGGGGTAAGCATCCAGGCGCCTACTAGTGACCCTCCGTACGCCATCTTGATTTTGTCTTCTACTCCTCGACCAAACCCACCGCTGTCACCAATTTGTAGCTGAACACTCCCTCGGCTACACTGCCCCGAGTCTCGCTATCTCGGGTTCATTATGGTAGGTCTTGTATTTGGAGTGATACCCCGCTGAATCTGTCTAAGGACTGGCACTCCAGAGTGTGACAGATTTCTACCGCAGCGGGATACCGTCTTATTCCTGGCTTCATGTGTGTCGCCAACTTGGTCGCAGTCGCCTACTGTGTCGCAGACTTGTCGCAGTCTTGGTCGCAAACTGTGTCGCAGGGTCGCCGACTGGTCGCAGTCTTGGTCGCCGACTGGGTTGCCGACTTTCGCAGGGTCGCCGACTAGTAGCAGTGTTGGTCGCCGGCTGGGTCGCAGTCGCCGACTGTGTCGCAGACTTGTCGCAGTCTTGGTCGCCGAGTGTGTCGAGGACTTGTCGCAGGGTCGCCGACTGGGTTACCGACTTGTCGCAGGGTCACCGACTTGTCGCAGTCTTGGTCACAGACTTGGTCGCTGACTTGTCGCAGTCTCAGTCGCAGTCACCGACTGGTCTTCCTCTGGTCGACTACTTGGTCACAGGGCTCTCGCCGAGTCGTCGACTGGGTCGCAGTCGCCGACTAGTCTTCTTCTGGTCGCCGACTTGGTCGCAGGGCTGTCGCCGAGTCGCCGACTGGTCGCAGGGTCGCGTTGTTATCCGATCGAGATCGATAGAGAGAGAGAGACGACAATGCGAAATGATGAAAGAAGAGTTATCCTCAGTCAAAAACGTGTATTACCGCAAGATCTCTGCGTTTCTTGGACGAGCCTTGTAGCGCCGGTCTTTTGGTCGACGAAAGACCTTGTCCCTATTCTTTTCCGATTCCCTGGCCTGGCTCTCTCCTGTCCAACGATATACGACCAAGTGTGCTTGCTCTGGCGGGGTGGTTATACTGCTACAATGCAGGGGACGTCTTCACTCAATACCGCTTCCTTACACACCACCATAGCAGCCACAGTTGGTCCATATATATCCCCAGGCGGAATCACGTGACCCAAAACTAAGACGTTAGATGGCACTACAAAGCTCGCCAAACATTTAAAATCACAACATAAACTTTAACGAAACGAAATATTAAATAACGAAACGAAAATTGAACTCCATGGGGTTTCCTCGTTACAGTATGATCAAACAGATAAACGACACCAGAATTTAGAAAGTCAAGGATTGCAAGCAAGTGAAAAAAATGTGGGACACAATTACAGTCGATGTTTAGAAACCGATGCAGAATTTCAGCGCGTTGTCTAAGATTACGACGTAGTGGACATCGAACCCTAAAACCACGCTAAAGTTTGTTTTGGAAGACGAACCAGTGCGACGGGCTTGTACGAAGTAGACGAATTTCAAAGATGGCAGATCGATACATTCATGTGTGTTCCTTGTATTCTTGGGTGTGGTAATATATGCTCGATTCCCCACCGGTCATCCTGAAATGTTGACAGAACACATGTTGAACACTCGCCAATACAAAAGTTTGATCAAATGTAAAATTTGCTGCCGACGAACTTGTTCCTGTTTGACTGTATCATTGCTATGGAAAACTGATTTTCCTGTTTGACATACGTGTTCTGAAACGTGTAATCAAGACAAACCTTGTTGTGATGATAAGTCAAGAACGAGAATTGAAAGGGACGTGAGTGTCAAATTGTTTCATGCTCTCAATCGCGGATACCAAGTTTTAAAAGTATACGAAATTTGGTCTTTTCCTACCACACAAACAATACCAATAAGATGATGACTCCAGTGCACCGATTTTCTCGAGTTATGTTTACTAATATATATAACTAAAGGAAAAAAAAACTAGCGGCTATCCATCTTGCTGTCTGGCTCCAGACGACAAAGAGACATTCCAAGAACAGCACCGATATTTATAACGCATCACTTTGGAACTCTTGAAAAAAAAAGATGATCGTTTTGCAGATTCCAGGTTGAATTCTTTGTGGGGAAAACAGGCTCAATGTCTGATATTGCCAAAGACGAAATATTGGAGGCTCCAAGTCAATAATTTCAACTCGCCAATGACAAAGTCAAATTCCTTAGACGCGTGGGCATCATTCGTGAACATTTGATCCTGGTACGAAGAAGTCTCAGAGGTACAGCCACATACCAATCCCAGCCTCCAAAGAAATTGGTAATGTCATAACTGTAGCATACGTGACTGCCAATGCCAGTTTACATTTGCTTACTGTCTTAGAACCTTTAGGAGATAGAAGAATCCTTTATTTTGATACAAATAGGTACATGTAGATCGCCCTTGAAGCTATTATACATGGCTTCGAAGATAAACGTTTAGGAGCTTGGACCAATGAATATCCTGAAGCTAAGACATTTGTGTTTTTCATACATTGATCATATGTATACATGTCTATGTATGTATGTATGTATGTATGTATGTATGTATGTATGTATGTATGTGTACCATATGTATGTATATGTCTATATGAATGCATAAATATGTATGTGTGCGTGCATGCATACTTGCGTGCGTGCATGCGTGTGTACTTGTTGTGTTTCACTAACCTTTATACACAAACAGACATGTCCAACAAACAGATGAAGAACTCGTATCTCGTATATAATGGCTTTTAATCTTTTGGCAAAGGAAGAAAGGCTGTGTTTTTATAAAGTTTTTTTTTATACAGCTACACTGTATTGATGTTAAAAGTTAATTTTTTGTATACCAACACCCTAGTGTAGAACAGACCTCGTGCGTCTTTATTTTGGGCAACATTATATATGTACCCAGTGGTGAATGACATGGCACTACACTATTCACTTTTTTTAACATGTTGTGGTTGTGCTTGTAAGAATATATCCCAAGGTGTATCCTAGTTCTTTTATGATATTGGTTGTGTAATGCCTACTTATATAAGCTCTGTGAAACTTCAACTCAAAAACAGAACTAGTAATGGATACCCAGATTAAAATTTTATCAGTGAATATAGGAGTCTACATAGTTCCAATGTAAAATGAAGAGATATTTACTGCTGTGTGAAACATTAGAATGCATCCATTATATGTCTACAGGAGACACATAGTACTGCTGAGATTAAAAATTACTGGGAGGCTGAACGAGGTTGTAAGTGGGGTTTTTTAGCCATAAATCTGCCAATAGTGCAGGTGTTGCCATCCTGTTTGGAAATAATTTTAAATTATGTATTAATAAAAACAGATGTGATGGTCAGGGGGGATACATTATTTTAGATATATCAGTTACTTGACTGAGATTTACGCTAGTGAATCTATACGGTCATGATGAAGATAAATGCTGAGCTTTTTAGGAATTTGAAAGAGGGTATCATAAATTTTGACAATTCTTCTGTTATTATTTGTGGTGACTGGAATGTTGTTCAGGACTTGGAGTTTGACTCTTATAATATCCTGCATGATAAACACTCCATGGCCCAAGCAGCAGTCCAGGACATCAAGAATCAACTTGACTTAGTGGATCCATGGAAAGCTGTCAATCCTGAGAGTAGAATGTTTACCTGGTGACAGGCAAATCCTGTGAAACAAAGTAGATTGCACTATTTTTTAATCTCTGAGGATGTTTTCAGATTGTCTTGATGCATCCATTATTCCTGGCTGTAAAACAGACCATTCAGCAATAACACTAAAATTATTGATATCCGCAGTACCCAGAGGTCCTGGGTACTGGAAATTCAATTCAAAGCTTTTAAAGCAAGAAGAATATATTCATTTGGTCAAAAGATGTATGTATAACACAGTAGAAGGATACTATTGTGAAGACAATAAGAAAACCCCACTTCACGTGAAATTAACTTGCAATGATCAATTGTTTTTTGAAATCCTCAAAATGATTATAAGATCAGAATCAATTAATTATTCTCAAGCTAAGGCAAAACTTGAGAAACAAAATTTAAAGAAAATCGAAGGTGATATGTGGACCTTACAAACTTTAGTGAATCAAAATAATAACCCCACTATTATAAAAGAACTGAATAAGAAACAAGCAGATTTAGAAGAAATGAGGAAAAAAGAGTGGAAGGTGTAATGTTAAGAT
Source organism: Megalonaias nervosa (assembly GCA_016617855.1). Classification (NCBI taxonomy): domain Eukaryota; kingdom Metazoa; phylum Mollusca; class Bivalvia; order Unionida; family Unionidae; genus Megalonaias; species Megalonaias nervosa. The sequence continues at coordinate 33,674 of JAECUM010007848.1, read as the reverse complement.
CAAAAACAAGGTGGTATGAGTCTGATGAAAAAATTCTAAATATTTCCTTAACCTTGAAAAGAGAAATTACACAAACCAAACAATAAAAGACTTAAATTAATTACGGAAGATGGAACAAGGGTAATAGGTCAAAAAGATATATTAAATCACCTGAAAGATTTCTATGAAAAACTATGCCAAAGCCAAAACACTACTAATTTACAAACTCTTAATCACTTTTTAAATCATGATAGAAAACTTTCAGATTTTGAAACATGCTCGTGTGAAGGTAAGCTAACCTTTGAGGAATGTGGTTTAGCACTGAAAAATATGAAAACTGAAACTAGCCCAAGTTCAGATGGATTTACTGTTGAATACTACAAATTCGTTTGGAAAGATCTAGGCGGCTTTCTCTTTAGGTCAATAAATGCTGGATATGATATGCAACATTTTTCTGAATTTCAGTCTCAGGGAATTATTACTTGCATTCCAAAGCAAGATAAAGACAGAAAATTCATTTATAATTGGAGACCAATTTCACTACTTAATGTAGATTATAAGATTGCTTCGGCATCAATTGCTTCTAGGGTCAAGAAAGCCCTCTCTCTATTTATTAGTGACAGTCAAAAGGGTTTTGTAAAAGGGAGATTCATTGGTGAAAACACAAGAAATTTGTATGATTGTATGCAGTATCTTGAGGAAAAATGAATCTGGTCTTCTTACTGATAGACATTAAATAAGCTTTTGACTCAGTCGAATGGGATTTTCTAGAGAATGCCATGAAATCTTTTAACTTTGGAGAATATATTTGTCTGTGGTTTAGAGTATTCTACAGTACGTCTCAAAGTTGTGTCATTAATAATGGACATTTATCCCCATGCTTCAAATTGAAGAGAGGTTGTCGCCAGGGAGACCCTTTAGCACCCTACTTATTTATAATAGGAATTGAGCTTTTTGCAATAGGACTAAAAAAGAACACAAATATTACAGGTATTTTCTATAATGAAATAGAGTTCAAATTAGGGCAGTACGGCGATGACGCTTTTTTATTATTAGACGGTTCTCCTACGTCTTTGAAGACAACTATGCAGATTTTAAACGACTTTGTATCAGGTCTGCGCTGCAATGTTCTTAAATCAAAAGCTATTTGGATTGGAAATAATAAAAAAATTTCAAATGAAAAAATATGTCCTGAAATTGATATTAACTGGTCAGTTGCCAATTTTAGAGTACTGGGAGTATATTTCTCTTTGAATTTGGAGGATATGGTTGAGCTTAATTATTTGACGAAGTTGAAGGAAGTAAAGAAATTGTTCAGCTGTTGGAGCAGAAGGAATTTGTCTCTTACTGGAAAAAATTGCTTTGATAAAATCCTTGATTTTGCCAAAATTTATTCATCTTTTTGCTGCTCTACAAAGTCCTCCACCCCATATAGAAAATGAACTCACTACATTATTTTTTAGGTTTATTTGGGGTGGCAAAAGCGAGAGGGTAAATAGACACTCTTATAGCTCCCTTTAATGAAGGGGGATTAAATATGATTCACTGGCATTCATTTATGTGTTATATGAAACTTTCCTGGATTATACGCTTTATACTAAATGAAGATGGTTTATGACCAAAAAAAACCCTCAGCATGTTTCATATGGATACCGTGCCCCAGCATAAAAGAGTTCCAAGTCAGAAAGATCATTTTGAATACGGACACTCACTTATCATGACGAATACGACACAGTGTGATGGACCAACTACGGTCTCCCAGTTCAAAGGATACAGATATAATATGGTCTTTCATGACTATTGTGATTGTGCCGGCCGATTGAACACGTTCAAAAATGTAATTGGCCTAAATATAGGAATGGATTAACCACTCCCGCATATTTAGCCAGATCAGATCTGTCTATTGTGGAACAGGGAAGCGAAGAACAGTTTAAGTTGTGTTGTAACAATTCATATGAACTATAAATATTCAGCTTTCATGCAACATGCAAGATGATCTCCGTGTCGTTACCTTTCTTGGGTATTTTCATCGATGATAATTCGGTACCCTGCGGACTGTACCATTCTCCATTAAAAATGTGAAGAGTTTCAAGAAAGAAAGATTAGCGACAGTGCAAACGTGGACATAGAAAATTGAATTGGACACAGCAACAGGGTGATAGACCCAGTTCAATAAACTCTAGTGAGATGTTGTGCCTTGCGACTAGAGAGATGCCGTATCCAGTGACATAATCGATGCAGCACGACCTTGCCGCTCTGATTTGTCAAAGCGATACCGTTCGTTTGCCCATCAATGGATCTCATCCACACACCCTTACAAACCATGTCGGATACAACTACAATAACTTCATCGGCAATCGCAAAGCAAAGAAGAACACACGTTTCCCGTAACTTTGCCTGGCTATTGTGACTTTCAAAGTCGATCCAGAACGTTCAGAGGGAAATAACCAACATATCAGGAAGGATTTAGTCCCAAATCTTTAGCAGGAACTGAAGTATAACGTTACGTTTTACCTGGAACGCTCCAGATGGTCTCCATGCTTTTACTACCGTCCTTTCCTAGGTCCATATGATTCTCATCTCAGATACTTTAGAAGCGAAGATTTGTAGTTGTTTACCTCCTGAGCTGCGAGAAAGCATTTACAGAGAGTTTCTCAAGATTGAAGTGACCAGCAAAGAACAATTGTTTCTATGCCACCACTTATACCTACAAGTTTCGAATACTAGACAGAATTCCAGAGGACGGAGACTAACAGAATTGGAAAAAACGAAGAAAAAATAACTTTACGAGAAGTATCCCTGAAGAATAGACTCCTTCACGACGTGTGATGTGTGATGAAATAATGACTGGAGAATTTCTTTGGTATGATTTACCAGCAAATTTTGTTTTGCAAAAATGTGACTGTAGTCTCAAAAAGAAATACATTTCTGTGAATGACTGGTTTACAAGAACATTTTCAGAATCAACCTTTGGAACCGCGAAAACGCATTTAGAGTTTATCAATATTCAAGTGAGACGGAAACTCAAAATCATTTCTCGGTTTTTAAACTATTACTATTATTTCCACGATAGAAGAAAACTGTTTCTTGTGAAAGACTGACAAACATAAACACTATATGGATATAAAGTTGTTTATGCCACGACTTTTATCATCAGTGCTTCGGCTAATGTCATGGAAGAAAGTCAATGAAAGTGTTCAAGACTGAGAAACGTTACTAAAATAAAGTCAGGGAAAATTAATCTCGTTTGTGGAAGGAATTTCTCGCGAAGACGATGGTATCGTCTCTGACTATGGCCAAATACGTCTTGTCATCTTCGATGACTGTTAGGAGAAGACGAAGAAGAAATTCAACTTTGAATTACAAAAACAGGACATATCGTACTACCAGTATCATTTACATAACTCAAAATGTTTTTCAACAAAATAAAGTACATAGCACCATTAAGCTCCGTGCACATTATGTAGTGATGTTTAAAAGTTAAGGCGACGAATATCAAGTTTACATGTTTGCCAAACAGTAGGGGAAGAACCTTGGTTCAGTTTGCGTATAACGATACCAATCAAGTGCCACATCCGAATTTACGTTACCATTCCAGATTATTTGAGATTTCGTACAAATTTGTTGCACGATTGTTGTAAAGTAAGAGAGCAAGTCATATACATGCCAGCTTCCTCATTTTCGTTTGTCTAAAATAAAAACGTCTTTTCTTTCTAACAGTGTTCAACATGATTTCTTTCAATCTCAGCCTCCAGCTAAATTGATTCGGGCACTATATGCCATCAAACGTTAACAAAATGCACAATTACGACTCGTTACACAAGCTAGTCTCAAAGAAGTGTTTGGGATGGTTTGCATTGATGGGATGTCAATTATTGCACGGCATCATTCACATGCCGCATCAAATAAAAGACTGGGTTGTTTTTAAAACCATAAGGTAGTTTTGTCACAACTGGCTGATCCTAGAATCGATGCTCGAATCATTAGGATGGTTATTGTTCGTTTATTTAAAATGTAATCCTAATACAGAAGCTGAAAAACAAATCACCTATAAGACATCAGTCCAAAACGAAGAGAGACTGTGCAGCAAGTTAACACTCTAACAACAAGAAAAAGAAGAAAAGCCCCAAGAAAAGTTCCAGGAAAAATGTCTCCTGCAAGAAACAGAGGTAATGCCGCTAGAACGCGCACGTACTCAAGAAAACATTGCTCGGTGACGGCTTCTCCTCCCACGTCTTCTTCGTTTATTATGATGCCTACCAATCCTGATTTAAAGCCAGTGTTTTCCAATTTGATGAAAAAATGAAAATCCATTTCTAAAGGAAGTTTTACGTCTCCAGCGACGAAGTTTTTATTTTAGCTGCAGCTCTAGTATCTGCTGCTGAAGTCAAAGAGCGGCATCGCCTTAATGAAGTACAATAAAGAACAAAGTTTACTAGGTTTGTCCAAACAAGAACTGACACGATTTAGTCCATTGAGAACACCAGTAGTACCTAGAGCCAAGTTGATACCACGCGCTGACACAATCAATACAGACAAAATCCAATATAGAAGGAAGACATGTTGGATAAGAGGAGCAGACTATAATCATCTTCCCACAATCAAAGGACCACTATATAGTAGCTGACACAGAGGAACCAAGAGAATGTACCAGACGGTGGTTTGAGCCACCAGCCCACCTAAAAGATTATTCGTGCCTTCCCCGCCGCCACAACCAAACAGTCCTTTAAAAAGCTAAAATAAAATCAAATTGTTCAAGTGTTTTGATTTTGGCTCCGAAAACCACTTTCGATCACAACTAGTTAAATTACAAATTTAACCCATTCGCCACCGTTGGTTTAAACTACTCGATATACTCTCGTCAAACAATATAGGATCACCAAAATATTAAAAGGTAACTTATACCTCGTATGGCTTTACCTTTTTTGGAAACGTTAAGTACACTTAATACACTAAACTCTAAATTTGCAATAGAATAGGCAAAGTCTAACTAAATACACTGATTAAAAATAAAATATGTGACTAGCACATAATTGGACCATAGGGACATCCCGATATGGGCGACTGGGCAGATGTTGGCAAAGAGTACACCTGGTCTATCTATCATGAATCCACTGCTTATCTCCGCTTCCGGACATACCTTTCCATAAACGTGGCCATGCGCAGTCGAAATTAAATAGTCTTCAATATCCTGTTGGACTATAGTGATAAAATCCAGAATGGCTCTGAGTGAGTTCTCAATAATCCCAAAAAAATCCTATTAGTCCAAAAGGTCAATGAGCACTTTGTATTTCCAATGAATAATTTAAATAAATAATTCCTCTGAAATTATATCTCAACACAACTGTAACTAATCCCACTGACTGATAATAGACAAGAATGAATCGAGGCAGCTGTTAGTACCATTTTTATAAGTCTTTGATGTGACTCGGCCCGGGTTTGAACCCGCGACCTCCCGCATCCGAGGCGGACGCTCTAACCACTAGGACACCGGAGCGGTATACCTTACACGAGATAATGTATCAATAAAGCATCAGTCTATTAAATACAGGTTAAATAGGAGGAACTGTAACATTGCCTGACCAGATGAAAAATCAGAAAAGTTAGACGTTTTGTGTATCTTAACTTCTGAGAGGTCTGACTCATAACGATGTGAGAGACGACGTTGAAGGGGAAACTTTCTCCGAATCTAAATAACATTAAATTACTAACGCTAAATTATTGAAAGGTGTCACTGTAAATGTGAACACCATTAAAAACTCGAGGGATAGATATGAAACAACAGCAGAATATGTTTATATTTACCCATTTTAGCATCGAGCTTCAATTGCGTAAGTGTGCATAATGAGGCTATATCGTTTCCTTTGCGACATATTCTAGATTAAAAATAAATAAGGAAATTAGGCAAAAGTTATTTATAATTGGCGCACGCCAAATTTTAAGCGACGTTGAACGTGTGGTTTTCTTGAGCCCTGCTTGGACAGAGTGCAACACCTCCTGGACCCGGTAGAGGGGTTACAGATCTACCCCAACTTCAAGGAGTTCAAAGAGCTCCTTAAAATTCAGGGAAGGAACTCAGCAAAGATGTCACCGATGATAAAGTGATAAATATCAAGGCATCGTTGGCGGCGGGGAAGAGGGCAAAGGAACGAGAGAGAAGGGAAAGTAAATTACCGCCCTCCAGTACCCATTGGATACGAGTGCATGAGAAAATGAGGCAGCGCGGAGAAAAAGAATGGATGGTTGAAGATGACCGGGAGAAAGGAGGACAACCGGCTTCCTTTTACGCTCAATGTCTCCGTTCGCCGTAGTACGGAATACCTATGTTACGACTCTATAGTCATAAACTAAGAATTAGAAAAAAAAGCGAAAACCAAGAAGTTTTGTAAAATTCATCAAGTAATTTTTTTCCTAGAGTACAAAGTGAACATTTGAAAGGAAATTACATTATTGTGAATTAAAGGTGTTACGTATATGTAATTAAATTGCTTGTGTGTTAGTTTTAAAATTCTTTTTATTTTATTTTTGTTTCATTACATTTTATTGTAATGATTATTTTCACGGGATTCGATATATTTTTTTCAAGTAATTTCTGTTTGTATTGAACGCAGAAAGTATTACGTGAGCATTATTTTTAGCTGACCTTAGTTCAGACACTTGGTAAACACTGAGTTAAAATGATTGGTCAGTATCAAGGTCATACCTACCTGGCGTGATCACCATATTTCATCAACGTTTCTTTTATTATTGGTTCTTAAATTAGACTATCCTGGAGTAAGTGTCAGATGTATTGTAATAAGTGATCATGCGACCCATCACAAGTGTCGAAATGACGTTTTAGTGAGGTTTAATACTCAATATCACTGTTTTCTAGTTTAGAAGTAAAATAATACCTTGACAGTTCACAGGTATTTTTGTTGTTGCTAGATGAGTTTGTTTTTGAGTTTTTCTATTCTTCGGAATTAATAATTAATTCTCTGGGAAACGTTTACAAGTGCTGCACTTCATCAAATTCTTGGACAAAGACATTTAGTGGAAATTATTCAGAGTTCTAAAGCAGGAATATTCTTTCGTGATTCATAAAATTCAACGTGGAACTTTTGACACATCAATACTGCATTCATCTGACGTCATCGTCCGCCATCTTTGAACTTCGCCGGGATTCTAACTTGGATTCATTTAGGACATTTTAGTGATAGGACTTACATTTTTCAATTCTGGGATTAATTTTTGGATTATATTCACAAACTAAATCCTTTTTCATATTTTTACTGTTTTTCTAGGGAAATAAATTTTTTTTTTTTTAAATTTACAAAGCTTGCTGACTTCAATCTTTTGTTTGTTACTTTGAACGAACCGAGATTTGTAACAAAGGTCACTGGCCACCTATATTGTACAAGCGTGTGATATTATTATAGTCATAAACAAAACGCATTTGTCATGTATGCACACCATAAAAATGTTTAATTAGACTTAAAAATCCGCTTTTTTAAACGAAAAAATTATTCGGCAATCTCCGTAAACAATCGGTAGTTTCCACGTGCCAAAAACGGATATGACGTACATTTATCCCTTCTATTCAACCTAGCCATTCAAGTGTTTAATTTCCCCACGTAAATGTCTATGTGATATATCTTACGATCGTGCTTTTGTACAGCAAATATGGTGCACTCTGTTGCATATGGATGTAACCAAAAGAGTGATGATGGGAAAAAGGGTTCTTTCTTTTTCGAAAGACCCTGTTTACCAGAAAAAACTGGATTCAAGCTGTGGGATCGAATAGGGTGAGGGGTTGCGAAAGTTGTATCATTTATGCTGGATAGTCAATTTGGCCCAAAGACAATTCGGCCCAAGAAAATTCGGCCCAACTCGAAAGACAATTCGGTTCAACTTAACAATAGTTTGAACAAGTTCTCTTTCTTCAAACAAGAAGTAGATACTATGTAAGATACGTTTTAGGAATAGGTTTTAGGAAAAAACTAAATTTAAACGAACTATCTTGATATTTTTTCGAAGAAAATAATCATACATCGTAACGTACATATATATGAGAAAAAACACAAACTGACATATCTTGCTCGTTCTAATTAAATTATTTATGTACATTTTTTATGCTAAAAAATATATGCATCTGCACAACGACATTCTCAATTTATATCTTCCTGTCAAATTATCAATACTGATTTATTAAACAATAATACTTAACTGATAATATTCTACAGAATACGTATGCATTTTTCTAAGGGTAGTGTACATGAAATATTATAACAAATATATTTAATTTTAGGCTTCACTTTGTAACACTGCTGCATATAATACACACTCGATTACACATGAGAGAGAGAGAGAGAGAGAGAGAGAGAGAGAGAGAGAGAGAGAATAATGTTGAGCATTTTGTCAGTGTTGCTGCAATATGAAGCTCTTACCAGTTAATTTTATTGTTTGTTTTTATTTTTCAAGTTGTCTTAGTGTCTGCGCGCGTAAATTAAAAGCTTGTCATTACTAGTCAATATCGTCAATCATATTTGCTCCATTATTCCATACAAATAATAAAGGAAATAATGTTGTGTTGAATTTGTACCCACTCCCCACCACCCTTGCACAGTACAAAAAATATTATAAACATACACTTATTTGAAAATAAAATGAAAGAAACTAACCTTGCATTGTTATCATTTATTCCTTCTTTTTTCATCATGCGAAATGTATTAAAGAAAAAAATATATCCACGAACTCAGTAGAGGTAGTGGATGCCGGCTTGCGTATGCATCTTTACTGTAGTGTGTATCGCTTATGTCAAATAACAAAATCGCAAAAGAGACGAAAATATCACTCAATTACTTGAAGGTACTTTTTTTGTGTGTGTGTGGAGGGTGCTCTCCCTGTTTGATCTTTGCAGACCATTTAGGGAGGCCCTCCTGCCCTACATGTCAAGAAGTGCTATATTGTATGTTTTTTTTTCTTTATGGTACAGTTTGTCTGAAGTATTATATGTTGTTGAATTTATAATTCTATTTTGTAGTAGTTGTCTGTTTTATATGTGTATATAATAATAATTTTTTTTTTTTTTTTTTTTTTTTTTTTTTTTTTTTTTTTTTTTTTTTTTTTTTTTTTTTTCAATCTTCTTCTTGAAGGAAGTAGTCCTCCGCTTCTCGCTGATTCCATTCCTCATCAATGATTTCATCCTCCTTTATAAAGTAATCCTCCATTTCTTTCCTGCATTGTTTTTCCGCTTCTAGTTTTCTCCTTCTTTTCGCTCTCCTTTTTTCTCTCTTAATTTCTTTTTCTTTTTCTGTCTCTGTGTCGGCCCCTGTTTGTGATCCTAATGTTGCCAATGTCAAAGCCTGTTTGTTGATTTCGTGCTTTTGTGGACTTTTTCCTGATGTTCCAATTATTTGGGTTGCTTGTAGCTTTGTCTGTTGTTTTTTTTGGACTTTTTATTTGAGTATTCTGTTGTTTGTTCCCTTTGGCGTCTGTTTCCTGGCTAGATCCCGGCTGTGTTTGTGAATTTTGTTTAGTTTTATTGCCTGTCTTCAATGTTTCTGTGGGCTTTTGTTTAGAAATTTGTGATTGTTGTTTCTGTTGTACTTCCGTGCTCGGCTGGATATAATTTGGATCTTGTTGTTTAGGCTGCCTTAATTGTTGTTGCTGTTGTTGTGTAGATGTTTTCTCTGGTGATTTTGGTAGTTGTTGGCTTTCTAGATGCTGTGTCTTGGGTCTTAGTTGCTGTTTTGTTGTTTTTACTTCAGTTCTTAAGTCTGTTTTGTCCTGTTGGTTTTTTTCTTGCTGGTGTTGCTGTTCCAGGTTTCCTGGACATTTATGTGGGGTGTGCCCCGTTAACCCACATCTATTACATTTTCTATGGTAAATACAGCCTTTGTACCATGTTTTCGTCAGAAACCCAAATAAATAGAAAGCTCTTTTCACGTCTCTTAACTTGCCTTTTTCTATTTCAAATATCCTATTCCCATTGTAGATGGATGTCAAGGGAATGGTATCCAATCTGGCCGAGATGACTTTTATGTTATACTTCTCTTCAAATCTTTCTTTTGTTGCTTCCAGGGGTATCTCTAGAGGGATGTCACTCAAATATAGCTCTCCCGTTTGTTTTTTTATTTTCTTCAGGATTGGTGGTGGTTCCCTTACTGGAACAGGTAGCTCTTTAATTGTCATCTCTCCCAAAGGTAGTATTGGTTCCTTATCCCTTGATCTCAACATGTATCCTTTGTAGCCTTCTCTGTTTATCGAGTATATTCTTTTCACCTGATCCGGATAAAGAACCTTTATTGCAATCATGACCTCTGCTGTTCCTGGTACTCGATCTCTGGATATTTTTGTCATATCTAGGAACTGAGTCCCTTCATGGTGTGCACATTGTAGAAAAGATCCTTCCGTTCTCTCTACTCTTCTTATCTTGAAAAAATTTTCTAGTTTCCATTTTTTCAAACTTTTGGCATTATGTACTGCACGTGCAGCTCGCTCTTATGAGTTGTATTCTTCTAAACTCATCTTCACTTTCTTGTTGTTGTAGTTGTTTCTTTGTCAATATTTGTTCTGGTTTGTTATGGTTTTTCAGTTCATGATTTTAAACTCCCATTTCAAAGCACTTGTCCTTTTTCTTTAAATCTGCTTGGTCCTCGCCATTTTCAGATTTGTTTACGATTGACTTTACTTGTCCAACAGGAGTTTAACAATGGCGCGGTTAGCTTGAAGGTACCTGCCATTCACGTTTAAGTTACAAGGTGCAAACTGACCAAGATTGTATTGTATCCAGGTTAACTATACGACGATATCTCGCAAATAAAAATCATTATTTTAAAATACATCCACTGTGAGTGCAAGTTATAATCTTTTCGCTAGCATGAGTGACAAAAGTGTTATTAAAGCAAGTTATTGTTGTGTATACTATTTGCGCTGCAAACATCAATTATGATTACATCTGGCAAACAAATAGAAGCCCGGGTGATTGATAAACGCAACTGGCAGCGAGCAATAAACTCCTTGCTTAAACATACCGACAAGATATCAAATACAAAGGTTATTTTATTACAAAGCAAACCAACCCCGGAAACTGACTTTGGTATATTTTAAGTGAGCCGATTTTTCTTATGAAGTCGGCCGATATAAGGAAGCCAAGTTTGGTTCCTTTCGATTCTTTTAAGTGTGCCGATTTCTTTATTTTTAATGAAGTCGTCGGACATAGGGAAGCCAACATTGATTTCTTTTTACCTGTGTTAACGGGAATTTTCAAAATAAATTGAAACAATGGAGCAGTTTTGAAAGCGACACAATCTAGTGCGTCGCGCACGAATATCGATATAAGGCTGAACAGTAAATTAGTTTTCAGTAGTTTCATCTAAATGTTCCCTAGCCATAGTTAATAACGTTTTATTTTTCGACAAGAAGCATGTACTTCGTCTTGTGGGGATAAATTTATGTCATTTCCGGTTGGTGTCCTCTATAGGTGGGAAATCGTAGCTAAGGGGAAGTAACAGCGTTGTATACGTCTATTTCGAGTAATTAAATTATTATTTCTTCTTTACACTTGATTATGTTTTATTTATTTTTGTTTTCTTTGTGCGAGTATAACTACTTTTAATCATGTAATGCAAATCTGATGTAAACAGAAAAATGTTGGAGTATGGCCGGTGACCTTTAAATCCCAAATAGTCCTAAATGTTTATCACAAGTCCAAAAGTATAGCATTCCGAATTAATTCCATTGGTGTTCTGAATGAATTACAATTATGAACGTGCTGTTCTGACAGTAGCATATAATATATTACTATGCCAACTGTCTTGATGTATCACAATGATATATTCCAGAATGTCCTTGAATAAATTCGCAGTAATTCCAAAATAGTTATATAGTCCTAAAGTCAACGAGCACTTTGTAATTCCAATGAATAATTCAAATAAATAAATCCTCTTAAACTATAACTTCACACAACTAAATGACCGATTCCATTCAAGATGTTAAGACATGAGTAAGTAATTCTGATGTAAACAACTTTTTATACCTCCCCATTTGACCTATATCGCAATAACCATTTTCTGGAAATACTCTGTCATCTTAATGGAAATTTCTATCAAATTCGTGAGCAAGGTCAGTGTTGCAAACTCCCCCAGCTTTGTTGGGGTGGGTTCTATGATTTTGGCTATCGTTATCTAGAGGGTGTAATTAACCCGGAACGAGTAAATATCAATATAAAGTGTGAACTTTTAGGTGGAATAGATAAAGATCTGAGCAGATATATAGAACAGAATGACACGAGCCCCCGTACATGTATAAATTATAAAATTTAATAAAAAAAATTCATAAACAACAAAATTCATAAACAATTGTGATAATGCATTGTATTTGAAAGATACACTTCTTTTTTAATTAAATTATTCAACGAATTTCAAAGACAAATATGCTTATACAAATAGCCAATCTGTAAGCGATAGAATTAATTCATCATCAAATCGAATGAAAGATCGAAAACATTGCCTTGTACAGATTCATAACCTGATGGTTCTGGTTCAGTCCGAATTCACTGCGACAGTACTTTTGATTTCCTTGTGCCTGTAAGTTTTGGTCCTCTCCAATTTTCCCTTTTTCCAAATTCTCAGGTGTCTCGCCTCTTTCGGCCCTTCCAACTCTGTGTGGTCACTTTAGTTTTGTAAATAAGTGGTACGTCACGTGGATGCTTCCTGTGGATACTTCCCGTGGAGCTATCTCACCTTCCAAAAGTAAACAAATCGGCAACCTAAGTATTCTGTTAGGTACCCTGCTGAGAAGAGATCATAATTTCTCCTCTCGTTAACGTCAGATAAGTTCTATCGGAATTCAAACAGATATCAACGGCCATCTGGTCTAACTAAATACGGCAGACCATAAACAAACCTAGTTTCACACGATTATTAACCTGCCTAATGGCGGTTTCAACACTACACCGAGACATCAGTTCCTGTCTCGTCTCAATTACACAAATGAATGGAATTCCTTACGGGGCATTTATAACGAATACACACATTCAAGTCTCTAGCATATATGAAATTTAACAACGTTAATTTCAGTCAATACGCCTCAAGTCTTTAGCATACGTGAATTTATCTAAATCGGAGAATTTACACAGATTCTCGTAACTCATATCACTAAAGTAAGGCATGAAATTCTAGATACATATTTACATATAATAATCGAGACTATACATTCAACGATTCATCAATCTTATATAAAGAATATCATTGTACGGATTCATATAGATGAACTCGCACAGTTGTATTCATAACAAGAAAATTGATCTACGCATCTAATCAAATAAATTCATGCAAATATAAGCAAATAAATCAACAAATCGTCACACCATTGTAATCATATCAAGAAAATTGATCTACGAATCTAACCAAATAAATTCATACAAATATAAGCACATAAATCACAAATTGTCATATTGATATCAAGAAATTACGTGAGACGGATGCAAAATACCTTGTCTCTTCAAGCTTTTACCGCCAGAATTGAGTTCGTAGATTTTTCCAGACATCCAAATCCCTTGGATCCTAATTACGAGTGAATTTCTTCTAAATTCGACCCGGAGTCCTCTACCCTTTGTTTTCTCTTGCAGACAAAATGGTGTCGACTGATTCTAAGGGTTGCGATACGCACATTAAAACCGAGGGTTTCCATATGGAATCATGCCCCCTTTATTCAGCGTAACCATTCCGAATTAAATATATTCCCCGCCTGAACTAGGCTCAAAGCAATGCAGTTCGTCTGACAACCTCAGATTACCCAACACAGATTCCTGGTAACTTTCAGAAATGACAGTTCTCCATACAGATCGGAAGTTGACCCCTATCCTTCCGAGTTAAACAAACGAAGGTTTAATCATGAACCAATGCTTCCATGACAGTGACATTTTCCAATTAGTATGTTACGGCGATTTAAACACGCGCCAGTCCCCATAAATCTAATTAATCTTTCACCTGTCCAACTTAATGTGTTCATCTTAGATCGACAGAAATTTGCCCCTTACAGTCAGGTTTGTTTTCTTATTTTTTAGCAGTCAGCCTGTCAGAAGTCATGTAGACCATATAATTCCGAGGGGAAAATCAATGTCCTTAACCCAGTCTAAGTAAACATGCTTACCTACAAGTAATAATAAAATATAATCTAGTCATAGACAAAAATTAGCCATGTAATATTTTGTTTACAAAATGACCCTTACAATCAACAATCATGGACAAAAATTAAAAACACAATATAGATACACATAACACTTGGACAAGAGGAGTCCTTGCTGCAAAATTCGGCCCGGGAAGTATAGTTGTCCTCGATATCGATAAACACACATGCTCCAGAACAGTCTCCGAAAGCCCCTTTCAGGGTTACCCATATCCCTAGAAAAGAGAGATGCTACAAAAACCATTCCCAGATTTTGTTTGTTTCTATTTTTGTCAATATCTGTGTTTATGTTTACAACCCAACTAAAGCTTATAAGATCCCTCCTTATGTTTGACAGTATATTATGTTTGTGTAGTATTCTCATTGATAAATAAAAGGCTGATTGCTAAGGTCAAGTCAACAACTATTTCGGCCAAGTACGCCATGAAGTTAGTTTGAACGATATAACGGGAACATTACATGACACTAGGAGTACATTTGTCCTGTAGAAGTATATGCACACCCTAATTGTTGATTGACTCAATAATTTGAGGTCAGACCATGACTGTTGAGTTATTTTAAAATAATATAATTTAAATTGTTTGAGAATCTTTTAGTGATTCAGATTTTGTTGTGCACATATAGAGACTATATAAGAGAGCACAAGCAACACGAATATTATGCAACAGTTTATGACAGGTTTGCAAAAGAGAGAGAGAGAGAGAGAGAGAGAGAGAGAGAGAGAGAGAGAGAGAGAGAGAGAGAGTGGAAATCGTGCTTTATTTATAATTGTTCGTTAGAATAGCAGAGTGGAAAATATTTATTTTAAACAATCAGTACCTGTTGGATTATGTGTAATTATTAAAGTACTTGAATATTTAAAAATTATGTTGGATTATGTGAAACTTTCAAAGATTTCAGTGATATTCTACTTTTACGGGATTACCTTGAAATAAAAACGCTTGGATTTAGAACCGTGATTCTTCAGTTGTGCTAGCAGTTTCCGGATATATGTGAAATTGATAGTACAATTTAGTATAATATTCTAGGAATTCATATACTGTAGTCAAGGCCAAACAAGAGATGTAATCCAGTATAAACAGGATTGAATGTCAAGCTATGTGATGTCACAATAAAAGCGTCACATATCAGAAGAAAAAAAATATTATTCTGGTCTGGTTATGATTCGACCTGACGTGCGCATTTCTTGACCTAGCTGAGTTCAGAGGCGTGTTTGTAAAATAGCTACATGAGTATAAAATTTTAGAATAGCAATTAAATAAAGGCACGTCAAGACTACATTGACGTAGGATCGGCTGATTAGTCGGCGTTTCTAACTTAGGCAGTACCGCGTTAAACGGAAGTTCCAACTTTCGATTCGACGAGATGGTCGTGGTTGCCAATAGAAGATTAGGCCGAGACTAAACGAACAAAGGTGCAAATTTCTTTGTATATGCACACATATAAATGATGATTCTTACTAGTCCAAATATACACCAAACACAACGGAAAGTGCTATCCCTGGATTCAGTAGAAGAATGCTTGATAATAGTAGGCAGAATTAATATTTAATACAAATAATACTATCATACAGGAATATGGGCTGGTGAGTGCAGGCACAGGGGTTTGTTACAAATAAAATTGGGAGCCTAACCTGTAATAATATAACAGGTTAGGCTCCCAATTTTATTTGTAACAAACCCCTGTGAGTGCAGGCAAGGCGATGGGTGCGGTTTACCTGCGGACCTGGGTTTGAATCTCCGTAGAGTAAGAATTAAAATTTCTCTAACCTGTATGATAGTATTATTTGTATTAAAATATTAATTCTGCCTACTATTATCAAGTATTCTTCTATAGAATTCAGGGATAGCACTTACCGTTCTGTTTGGTAAATATTTATAATTCTCTATAATTAATTCTATATACCTTGATTTCTTTCACAGGAATCCGGAATGACTGTGTAGATAAATGAGAATTAATTACTAGGTCGTCATGCGAGTGTGTTTGCTACACACACGTGCATATAACACCGATTGAGTAGCATCATTTTTTGGTGATGTGTGCTTAGTTGTGAGGGAATATGGGCTCCTGTGTGCAGGCAAGGCGATCGGTGCCGTTTACCCGCGGACCTGGGTTCGAATCTCCATACAGTACGAATTAAAAAGTCTCCGACTTGTATGATAGTATTATTTGTATATATATATATATATATATATATATATATATATATATATATATATATATATTGATTTCAATTTCACTGTTAAAACTATAATTAAGCCCTACTTTCACTTTCTAATTATCACCACAATTGCTGCAAAAAACTGATGAGAATTTGTAAACAAGCACTTACAGATGGTAATGGTACATTGGAATGCGAGGTCAAATTTTCAGGAATATCTCACACACTTGGCAGCCCATACCAACACATATTTACTTTGCTGTTGTTATCCAGATGGAATCAAAATCTGACACTAGCATATGGACACATTTTTATGTTCCATTGACATACATTTCAGTTGATTGTAATGTGATGGAAGTGAGAATGCTGGAATTGGATTAAGTTGAAGTATGTTTCTTTACTGAAACAAATAAAACTATATTAATGTTGAAGAAAGTCTTTAGATAGCTTCGTTTTGTTCAAGATACTTATCATCTTTTTAACAATGTTAGCATTCCCGGCTTCCATTGCATTCCAACAAACTGAAATATTGTTCAATGGAACTTGAAAACATGTTAATTTGCATGTGTAAAAATTTGATTAGAAAAATGACATTAGAGTTAGTAAAGTCTGCCTAAATTAACCTAACTTTAATTTGTGGAAAAGCATCAGTATGTGGTGCCATGTATGTGAGATATTCCTGAAAATATGGCCTCTTGTTCCGATGTCGGTTGACATTGGAACATGCTACACAATGCCATTATTTAGGCAGTAAGATGTCATGCCCCACAACATAAATATCAGGTGAGGTGTCTCGCATTGTAAGACTAGGTTTAAATGAGCTCAAAAACTGAAATACACATATTTTTACCATAATATTCATGATGATGACTGTATTATGATTTGAATGTGTATAAAAAATGATAAAAAAGCAACAAAATTTGATGTGATTTTTTATGAATTATTTAAATTTTTTTCTATTTATATCACAATGATTGTAATGAAGTCAATCAGTGATACTTGATCGGACAGCTAGACTAAAAGGCTAATTGTAATATGTACAAGGAATGAAAATGCAGGGTATGAAAGCACCAAAGTATTTGCTGACATTTTATTATATATATTTACTTCAATTGTAATAATATAGATTTTTTTACAAATTAAACAAAATCTTAGCAGACCTTCTCCAAGTTACCTGTTTCTTGTACATTTGGTCCTTTTTCAACTGAGTATAGTATATGTTGGTTTGGACAATTCCTCCCTCCCCAAAAGTCAAGCTCAGATCCCCGTTGTCCAACAGAAAATAGTATGATTTAGGGAATGCACTGGCAGTTGTATTCTTCACACCACGGTTGTCTGAAAATAACTTTTTCCATTATTCGACCTCTTTTTGAAGTTTTCCATGTTATTCAAAATGGAAAAGACATTTTTAAGCCACATGGAATGCATTCAATGCTAGACTTGATTTTATTGACAATTCCACAATTTTTCCTATGTCAAGAAAATTACCCTGATTAATTTGCCTTTTGCTGGATGTTTGTATGTGTCAATTTTTTCTTTTACCTCATTTTATGTGTCAGTTATGTCCTTACTTTAAAACACATAAGTATATGTAAATTCACATTCTGGCATCTCATAATCTCCCTCTTATGTTTTATGTTCTGACTTATTTGCCACTTACCATATCTGTCCAAAAGAGTAAAATCAAATATGACAGAGTGATGTCATTACATGAATTGTGTTAAAAATTGGTAAAAAGGATATAATTCATATCAGAATCATGTAATCAATGTTTCTTTTACTTTTTATTATTATTAAAATAATTACAAATCATAATATCAGGGTGTAAGCCAATATATACACCGAAAACATGTAAATAATTGTGTATTTCAATTTTTTGTGTATTTCGATATTTCTAGTAACTGCTGCAGACATAAGAATCAATTTCATGGGTCACTATTTGGTGTGAATGAGATGATTAAAGCCAAAAATGTCTAGTGAAGTTTATAAATCTTGCTTTATTAAACTCTATGTTTTTAAAGTTCAGGAGTGCCTTTAGTGTACTATTTATTTTTTAGTTACATGCAGTTTTCATTTATGTTCATTTTCAGATGGAGGACTTATCCGATACAGATAAACGTTTAGTTCCACTAGCCTTAATTCGGTCTCTAAAGAGCAAGCAACAGGTACAGGTAGCTGAAAATGTTATGAAACGAAATGGCCTACATTGGTCTTCTTCAAAATCAAGTGACATTGTATATATTTCTGGTTCCAACGACGATGTGCTGGAGTTTGCAGTTGAATGTCTTGAGAGCATGTTAGATGAATCTCGAAATCCATTATGCTCTTTCTTTGGCAGAAGAACACAATTTGTTTTCAAAGGCACCCTTGGAAAGAAAATCCTTGAATCTACAAAAATACTTAAGGAGAAGTGTATGTATGTTTTTATTCATGAGGATAAATTCCCGTCAGAAGTAACTGTAAGCTGTGACTATGATGACTATAGCAAGATACGAAAGACTATTGATGAAATTAGAAATTCCACACCATCATCAACTGACAGTTCAAGCTTACTGGATAAAAGTGTGGTTGAAGGCAGAAGTCAGTACAATGGCTACCCAGGCTCATCCAGCACTCCTTCATTTCATTTT
Organism: Megalonaias nervosa; assembly: GCA_016617855.1. Classification (NCBI taxonomy): domain Eukaryota; kingdom Metazoa; phylum Mollusca; class Bivalvia; order Unionida; family Unionidae; genus Megalonaias; species Megalonaias nervosa. The sequence goes on along the minus strand of JAECUM010007848.1, from coordinate 14,732 downwards.
CAGCACTCTAAATTCCAGTACAGTTTCAAGGCAAAGAGTATTCAAGTTTATGTGTACAAGGCATCAATCACTGATGTTACAGGCATAGATGCCATAGTAAATGCTGCCAATGAAGATTTACGCCATGACAGTGGTGTTGCATATGCTGTATGTCAGGCTGCTGGATATTCAGTGAGAAAACAATGTTCAGAACGTTGCACCAAACATGGCAGGGTCCCAGTTGGTGATAACTGTGTGACAGGACCTGGAAACTTAAAGCATCTTAAGGTCATTATCCATGCTGTTGGACCACGCTGGGATGATTACTCAGAAAAGAAACAATGTGCTATGGCCCTGCATGAGACGGTTATCAATGTTCTAAGGACAGCCCACACACATTGTGTACAGAAAATTGCTTTGCCACCAATTAGTGCAGGTAACTAGGCTAGACACATTTGTAAGAGCAATCATTTCTTATGTGTACCTCCTGTATCATAAGGTTGACCCAGAGATGTCAAAAGCATCATGGTTTAGAAAGTAGTAAGCCTGTATAATATCACTTTGGAAAAAGGTAAAAGAGAGAAGTCTGAGATGGTTCCTTGTATCTGTTGTGGAAATTACCATTCATCTCTAAAGTGTTACACCCCTTTTATATTAGAACCACCTTTATTCTTATGGTATATGTACTAAAATCTTTGAATTGAAAATCAATTAGAGCAGTTAAGATAAATAACACCATACATTTGAAAGAACTTCATAAAAGTAATCCAAACTAAATTTAATTAAAACACTCTTGTCTTCAATAGTATTTAACCTATTCTGAATCCTTTATAAAATGCCTTGAGCATAATTAAAACTTAAACTCGGAATCTAAACTCAAAAAATTTTCTTAGTATATAACTTTATCCAGGACAAATTTTAAATAACTATAGCTCAGAATTAGTTTGCCATATTAATCTTTGATCATGCAAGATTGACTTTGATAGCACAGAGCATGATCTGCATACCTGTGATACATTCAGAGTACCAGACTGTCATCAGTAAGTGAACAAGACTGAGATGATCCAAAATTCTATGAGATTGTTCCTCGCATTGTGAGATATGATAGGTATAGATATGCTGATACATAATATGCCAGCAGATCAGGGTGTGGACTATGTGTGTTATATCTTGAAAAGCACAGATAGCTTAGATCCAGACATAATGGGACAACAGAAATTGGTCTATGCTGATTAGAGATGGGTTTCATATTTAGATAAATATGAGCATATTTTCACCAATGGCATAAAACTATGAAGTGTTTATCATTACTATAATAAGTCAGAGTTAAATATATGTACAGTTTTGACTCTATGATCACAGACTGAGTAACAGAAAGAAGCAAAGCAACAAGTTTTGTAAAACTTAACAAACAATTTAATTATCAATGTTATAAATGAAAATGTGAGAGGAACTTACAGTATATGAAGTGAATTCAAAATAATCCTGAAAGAGTTATATTAAAGTTCAAAAGAATGAAAAGTTCTGAATAAATTTCAGAACTGTGACTATACTGGTCTGCCAAGAATGGTGACATTGCCAAAATGGTGCTGTCCAGAACTCCTCTGAATAATTCACAGTAGTTCCAGAATGAGCACTTTTTATTTCCACTGAATAATCCCAACAAATGTTTTTCCTCTCAAATAATACCTAAATACAAGAGAGAACACATCTGCAGACTTAATGTTACAACAGGAAGACAAGAAATAAGAATGAGAAAACTGGCAAGAATCCAAAACACGCATATCATTACTACTACCAAGGTGACAAATTGCATATTTCTAATATTGTGGAAGAATTCACATGATTAAAGCCAGTCAATGGGAGTTTAACTAAATTCTTCTAAGATACCACCTGATTGATCTGTCCAATCAGAAAAGGGGCGGAATCTCATAAACATATTTACTAATAATTTTATTATTAGTAATTGTCAACACATATGTAAGCATCTATTTATAGATCCTATTCAAGTTTACATCCTTTAATATCTGAAATCCAGCTAAAGGTAATCATACAATTTACAGCCATGAATAAAAATTACAAACATTTACAAAAGCATGTACAAGGAGTTACAAAAGTATAGATATACATAACAGTACCAGGATATGTACAACTAAATACCCATTTATTAAATAGATGTACCAGGATATGTACAACTAAATACCCATTTATTAGATGTATCAGGCCCACATGTACAACTAAATATCCATTAATTACACAGATTACAAGGATATGCACAACCAAATACCCGGTTATTACATAATTACCAGGATATGCACAAATAAATACCCATTTATTACATAGATTACCAGGATATGCACAACTAAATACCTATTTTTTACATAGATATATCAGGATATGCACAGCTAAATACCCATTTATTACATAGATGTGCCAGGCCATTATGTACAAATAAATACTCATTTATTAAATAGATGTATTTGGATATGCTCAGCTAAATACCCATTTAAATAGATATACCAGGATATATACAAATAAATACATATTTATTAAATAGACATACCAGGATATGTACAAATAAATACCTATTTATTAAATAGATATACCAGGATATGCACAGCTCAATATCCATTTATTGAACGTTTAGCTTTTTTTGCAGATTTTAATCATGGATAAGGTGACATCAGAACTGATAAATAAACAAACTCATTGCATCATCTGGCTAGTGACACAATCATTTAGACAAAAATAAAAATTTAGTTTAATTGGCAGTTTATTTTATTTTGCTATGAAACAATTGTTCCCTTATGATCAAGTGTGTCTTTTAAACCATCTTAATGTGTTTTCTATTAGAGTAACTGCATCTCCAGTATTCTTGTTTATTTTTTACCTTACAGGTATATTCAAAGTACCCAAGGATTTATGTGCACAGATGTATATAAAGGCTGTCATGGATTATAGCAGAAATGTAAAACCAAACAACGTCACTGAAATTCACTTTGTAGACATCAAGGATGACTTTCTTAAGGCAATAAGGGAGGCACATGAAAATTGGATGAAATCTCCAGACTCATTGGATTTCAAGAATGCATTGGAGTATGCACCTCCACAGGGAGGGGCAAAGGCACGACCGGTAGAAAGAACACCTTCTTACTCAGATAGAGAAGGAAAAGGTAAGTACGTGTAATCTTCTAATGTGATGGAGACGTATTCCATGGATCATTGGTTTTAAATTTCCTTCACATCATTAGATAGTGTGTTCTTTGTATAGAACATTGGGGTATTTAAGAATTACCACTCTTCAGTACTTAAATCTAAAGGTACATTAGTGAATGCATGCATGCATCACATCATGGGAGTCCCACATTATTTAATATAAAAACTTTTAAACTTGGATTATGATCTTGGGAAAATCGTAACTTGTGTTTACATAAAGGGTAGGACTAAGGGTGGGATTTTGGGATGGAAGCAATAATAAGAGAAAAGCATGGTGGTCAGTCAGTTTCTGCTGCATATTTATTTCATTGACATCAGAGGTAAAATATAATATATTAGTGAATGGGTATGATTTTAATTAATTCATATATGTATTTTTGCAGTCAGTTATTCAGTTTTTATCTTTTTCAAGGGGCCAGGTTATTCATTTGTATGTGTATGATTGAAAATTTTTATAAATAACCTACCTGTAGATAAGTTTTATGCACAGGAGATGTTATTACATGCATGAGAAATTCCCAATACTGAGAACAATTCTTTTAGTATGAATAATATTTCTGAAACCCTCCTATCAATGTTTTGAAGATTACTGTCTCCTTTCTCAAGAAAAAAAAATACAAAATTTCCAGGATGGACATGTACACTATCATAGTCATTACTGGTAATGCTGACTGGTTACTGGTATCATTAGTACAATCAGATTTTAGTCTAATTAGTACAAAGAAAGTTAAGTGTAATACATTACATCGTCTAATCTGTGTGAAGTATTCCTTTTCTCATATTTTGCATAACTTTATCGAACCTGTTGATGCTTTTTTTTTACTGCCATTTTGATTTTGGCAGATACTTACAGGAATCATTTGGGGCAGTGGGTGGCCAAGTAGTTGAAAGTGCTTGCCTTTACCAGTCACTGCCATCTCACTTCTGTCTATGTGGATTCGAGTCTTGGACTCGGCCTATGTGGGTATGTGAATAACTTGCCACTAGCTTCCCATCGGTTGGTGGTTCTTTCTGACTTTTTTCCAGGTTCTTCCTCCACCAGTTATACTGGCACCATGTATAGCCTACTGTGTGCTGATAAATGGCATTAAGCCCACAACAAAAAAATTATTCCAAACTTTTTTAATATTGCAAATTTCAAAACTCGGAAGCAATAATAATAATGTACATATTATTATTATTATTATTATTATTATTATAAATTTAAAAGTTCATTATTTGCAGATTATAATTGAACAAATACTTTGGCCTTTGTTTGCTATCAAAGGAAAATAGAATGAATTATGTTTTTTTCATACTGTACAAGCAATTAAAAAAATTAATGGCAAATGATATGAAAGGATTATTTATTAATTGCCATTATATTACATTTTAATCAGAGTCATGTTATATATGCCTGCTATTATTATTAGTATTATTATTTTTATTGTTATTTAATGCAAGAGGTAATAAAATGCAGGCTCTTTTAACTCAGTAGCTCATTGTGACTGTATTCAATCAAAGATTATATTTGACCAATTATGCTTGTAAAAAAATTAATATGGATTTTTGTTCAGTGTTCATTGAAACTCAACTGAAATACTGTGCACTGAATTAGACTACTGAATCACACTTTTCAGTGTTTGTGAGACCATATATAACTAGGGACTGCTGCTTTGAAGAAAATACAAAGCTTTCCTACTTGTTACCTATCACATACAAAACTGAAATACAACTACAAACCAGTCAATGCAGTTCAGCCAGAGGGAGGGGGAGGTAGTTCTAAACTGGTTGCAGTTGGAATGACATCACAGTTATTACTGGTTACCAGCCTTTGATTTTTACTTAACAAGAAATTGGAAGGTAAAAAGCAGTTATTTCCCTTGTTGACATTTAAACGGATCAGTTAACTGTAATATACATGTTCACTACCCAGCCTAAATTGGTAAGCCATATCAAAATAAGATAATGCTAAACTTTTTACAACTGTTATTCTACCAATGGTAGGAAGGCTCTTTTTGATGACTGGATCAATGTTTCTTTTATTTCTTTAATTTTATTTTCATAATTTTTTTTGATCATTTTATTCACGCTTACTTGAGAACTTTAACCTAGTAATCTGGTAATGTAAATTCAGTGTCTCCCCAATTTTATATGATAACTCTGACAAAATTTATTCTCACTTCCAACATTACATCTAAACCAGATAACATTGGTTTTATCAATATTGAGGCTAAGTCCAGAAAATTTAGAATTATAGTAAAATAAGAGACCAATGGCAGACATCAACAACTTAACTATTTCCATCAGGGTAAAAAATATCATCTGCATATTGAGAGATAAAATACGATCTATTATTAATTTTTATTCCTTTGATATTTGGAATACCTCTGACCACATGTGCCAGCATCTTTGCACAAAAGATGAATAGATATGGAGATAAGGTGTCTCCTTTTTTACTGCCTCTTTGTACATGTAAAACCAAGAAGTAATGTAGCTATTGATATGATATATTCTGTAAATATATTTTTATAAAAAGTTGATATCCAATTTATATAGAATCTCCAAAATATATATATAAAAAAGATAAAACATTCTTAAATTTGGACCAAACAACTGAATCAAAGGCCTTCTCAAACTTGAGTAATTTTAATAAACCTGTAATTTTGTCTCTCCATGTAAAACGTTAAATCATACAAGGTTTTAATGTTTTCCCCAATGAATCTACATGTACCTTTAATACATCCAGTCTGGTCCTCGTTTATAAGGTTGGATAAGATGCTTTTCACTCTATTTGCTCTACAACAGAGTCTATTTTATATGAAACATTCAGTGATGTTATTGGTCTCCAGTTCTTAAGATGCTGCTTTGGTTTGTTGCCTTTCAGTATGCAAATAATTATTTCCACTTTATGCGTTGATGCAAGTTCCACTCTACTGTAACCATAGTTTATGGCTCTGACAAAGAAAGGATATAATTCTTTCCCACAAGAAAACCCATCAAAAACTCAGTAGTATAACCATCTGAACATGGCCTTTTATTGCCTGTCATCAGCTTCAAACATCTGAATATTTTCTCACAAGGTATAGGACTTCTAAAGATAGTTTCTGCAAGCTATCTGGGTTTTGAACATCGAAATTCATACTGTTAAAAAGTTTATTTAAATCTGATACAAATGTTCAAAATGTTTCATAGTTTCTTGTAAAAGTTCCTTTTGAATTAAGACCAGTAATCCCCTATTAACATCTGCATCATGTAACTAACATAATTTCTTTTCTAGAAGATACAGAAACTTTGTAACCTTTTCTCCTCTTGAAAAGTCATAACTCCTTACATTTTTTCTAGAGTATTGCATCAGTTCTTCCTTTTTTATTGCTCCATTCTAGAAAATTTCAACAGTTTCTGTCTTTTTCAAATTCCTTAATATCCTTTAAATGTGTTTGTTTTTTAATGGTCTCTTTTTCTTGTATGTAGCATATGGTATAGTTTTCTTTATTATTTCTAATAATGTTACAAAAATTCACTGACCATTTATCACAAATGGTATTTGATTGTCACAATATAAAATTTCAGTAGAGAACCTGTATGACAAGGTGACTAGTGCAGTTCTTATTAATGGCAACATAGGAGATTGGTTCAGAAGCATGGAATATGGGGTGCATTCTCACCCACTCTTTTCAACATCTACCTGCAAATGATCATGTCTAATGCTTTTGGAAGACCATGACCATGTTGGAGGCAGAACAATCACCAACCTGCACTCTAGTTTTGTTTAGAAATCTAGATGGTTCTGGAAGATAACTTTTGACCCACATATTGGTCATTTTATTATGTCTTAGGTTTTTATATTTTTGTGAATTACACAATTAATTCATTCCTACTTTAAGCTACACCTTTTGATTTATTTACTGTTGTGTTCAGATATAATTTAAGAGGAATCATTTATTAAAAAATTATTCATTGGAATTACAAAGTGCTTAATATTGACATTTTGGACTCAATCAAAATTTTGGGATTATTGTGAAATCATTCAAAGACATTGTGAATTATATTGTGATGCATCAAGACTGTTAGCACATAAGCTCTTCCAAGACTTGACACATTACCACATTCTATACTGGAATTCATTTGGAGCACTATATGTTTGGACTTAAGATAGAACTTTTATGATTATTAGGAATTTAATTCACAATACTGTAAGTTCCTTTTAAACTTTCACTTTGTATTCTAGGGAAATAAGTTGAGTTGAATTTTACTTAAACTTGTTGGTTTTGCTTTTTCTGTTACTTAATTTAAGACCAGAGAGTCAAAATCTCTTCCATTGGTTCCTATAGTTGCCAGGCTAAACCTCTTTTCAGAGGCATGATCTGACATAATAGTTGATGGCTGGGTCCTTTCTATCGTAAAAAGTGGATTCTGGCTTCAGTTTCAGAATCACCCTCTTCAAGTTGGGTCCCTCATATTCTTGTACCTGGTGCTTTTGAAAGAAGAGGTGAACTCCCTTCTTCGCTAGGGCGCAGTAGAGAGGTTGTGCAGCCCATTTCAGGTCACTAAGTATCCCAATCCTCCAATATTGCAATGTCTGGTTGATCTACATTCATGGCTTGCTAGAATTCCTCAGACTAAATTAGTCTTGTTGTTGGTCCATAGTGACTAGGCTGGGTCTTTTACCCAATCTAGAGAAATCAGAGCTTGCTCCATCTCAAAATTTCACCTATGTGATGATGAATTTCTCAACCAACAGAGGATTAGCCCGTGTCCTTCAGGACAGAGTTAGAAGTCTTCATTATTGCCTAGCACATTATTCAGTCCAAGAGATGATCTACATTTAAAGTCTGTAATGATAAGTGGGGAATCTTTGGGGATTATTGCAGTAGGAAACATGTAGGTCTTAACTGTCCCTGTGTGAGCACAGAGGCTGATTTTCTTCTCTTCCCTTTTGAGAACAAACAATGCTCAGTTTCTACTATCAAGGGCTCTAGGACAGCCCTATCCAACACCCTCAAATTTTCAAAAGGCCCAGTCATTACTTTGGACTGTCACTTACCAGACCTGTTCAGGTATTTTGAGCTGTCAATGGCAGATGTCAAGCTTGCTAGTGCCCAGGTGGGATCTATCTAGTGTATTGTGGTATCTAACTAAAACCAATAAACTGTTGTTGGGTGAAGCTTCCTTTGAGAACCTTATCCTCAGCCCCTGTTCTATAATAATAATAATAATAATAATAATAATAATGACTTTATTTAAAGAGGGTGACACAGTTAGTTGCATGGAACTAATCCTCCTTGTGCCCCTCTATTATAAGCATATTTACATTCAGAGTACATGTACATAGTCACACACACACACACACACACAGCATTGATAATAAGCTGCATGTATATATGGACATGATAAACAGAAAATTTGAATGAACATGCTCCAGCTAGGTTCATTGTGTATATACAGTACAAATTTAGTGAGACTACAAAGTGGAAGGTTAGTGAATTTATACTTTAAGTTGTAATGAATTTGTCAAATCAAACAGGTTCCACTTTTCATCCATTGAATTAGATTTTAATTAAATGCATTTATATCTGTACCTTCCCTAATTTCCTTTGGAATTCTGTTGTAACTTAGTGATCCTGAATATTGAAAACTTTTCTTAAAGTGTTAGAGTTCTTTTTTGGTTTTGGGATGGAAAGGTGGTTAGCTGAAATTGATTGCCTAATGGTTCTAGCATTAAATTGTTCATTGAGATATAATAAGAGATATAATAGGGCCATATTGTTTTAAACTTTGTGCATATATCTAGCCTTTGTCAAAAAGATTTTGTTCACTTACTGTTAACAGTTGAATATTATTCATTGTTTTTGGGATGTTTTCATGTTTTGCAAGATGAAGGAACAAGCTTTAAGGGCTATCCATAGAGCCATGCAGTATAAGGGTCAAAAAAAAGTCAGCTGTTCTCCTTTGCCAACCACATTTTTTAAGAAAGAAAATGAAACAGCTTCCATCAATAGTGCCACTTCAGATTGCAGTCCCCAGTCACAGCCATGTCAGTAATGAGGTTGATCCAGTTAGACTTTTATGCCCGGTCAGAGTTGTATGCTTTTATTTGGCAGTTTGTAAAGGGAGAAGAAATTGGGTAGGAAACATCTTTTCTTCCACCTTAAGGATTCAGCTGATATTTCATCTTCCAAATTTGAAGTGGACTGCAGTAACTACCTGGAGAACTTAACAGGCCCTTATTGGGAGGGACCTTTAATTCATGAAGTTAAAGCTCATGAGGTTTGAGCCATTGCTATCTCATGGGCTAGTCTAACTCATCTTCTCCAGAGGATGTGATGAAAACTAAATATCTGTCAATCTCACTTTTCCTTTGTCCACCTATATCTGCACTTGTTGATGTATTTTCCAAGGGTCCAGTTGTTGTAGCTCAGTAGTGACCTGTGTTGATACCATCCAGCATGAGTCTTCTATTCTACAGTTCATTTGTGGGATCATCAGCCTCCAACCGAAGTGACAAATTCAGTGATACAGTAACTTCAAGTTTTGTTTTATTGATATTAAAATATAGTTTTAGTGTGGTGAAACTAATTTTAATAATGTAAATGCTCCAGGACCTCCTGCTCCACACTAATGACCCACTAGTTTAGACCACATCCTGAAAAAGAATGAAGGACGATGCGCATATCCTAGATATCTGCAGGCAGGACCAAGGCATTTAGTTGTTTGGTGTTGTTCTGGTTTGCCCTATGAGAGAATTAATTCCCATTTTGTGGTCAGGGTATTTTCTATCTGGAAAAGACCCAGCTACTTAACATATGTACAGTTCATAGTACAACAAAATAGGTCATGTAAAAGACGGTAAGTGAATAGTAAAATATGTACTTATTTCCACTCACTAAAAAACACTTGGACTGGACTAAAGTTGAACATCTTTCAAAGTACATGTAATAAAGTCAGCTCAAGTTTTCATTTATAAGGAAATGACATCAAAATATGGCTTACTCTTGTAATTGCACACCTGGTGGGAAACTTGAATGGTGGGATACAAATTGTTCATTGACATTTGTATATATCTACACACTTCATCCAGACTTATAGCTTAAGTATTACCTACAATATTTAATCCGCTATTTACAGGTCATTCTGGTTTGCCTTGTGGTTCTGGTCACTTACCTTGTGAAGTTCATTATATTGGCAAGGAGACCATGCCATTTGGAGGCCAACAGACCATCTTCAAAGTAGACAGTAGTGTAACAGTGAGGATATACACTGGTTCTGTTGTAAAGGTCTCCAGTGTGGATGCTCTTGTCTGCAGTGTAAGTCCTGACCTTAAAGGAGGAAAACTGGCTGAAGCTTTTGAATCTGCTGGTGGTGCATCATATACAAAAGCTTTATATGACTTGTGAGTATATTTAAAACATTAAATAAGAAATAAATATGGATGTAAATAATGCAAATTAGATCAGGACTAATTACATCATGGAAGTATGTCAGATGGTGCAGGTATTTGCAGTCCTATAACAATTATTGCTCTTGTCATCAGTGTATAAATCTATACAGGGTGTGTGAAAGGCTTTCTCACAGTTGCCTGCTGGAAAATTAAATCTTGCTTTAGCCTAACATGACATATAACCAAAAGAAAGGAAGCCTTTAGTTGTTGTTTTTTTACAGATGTCTTATCATTTGCTTGGAGTTGAAATACTGATGCTGACAGAGTGATGGAAAGGTTTGCATGACTACTAATACTAGTGTAATGTAAGATCTATTCCTTGAAAAACCAAAACAAAACCCTCCATAAAAAAAACATTGAATTCCTTTCTCAGAGGGAATGAGTTTAATTGCATACGTATATTTAGATAGAAAAGATCAGTACCTACTTACACTCTTCTATGCAGATGTTTAGGACAAAAAGACCTCCCCAAACAAGAAAAAATTAATAATAATAATAAATTTATTATTATTATTCTTATTATCATTATTATTTAACTGTCACAATAAAAACATTGTCCAGACAACAACAAGATAAGACAAATTATTATTATTATTATAATTATTATTATTATTATTATTATTATTATTATTATTATTTTGTTCTTGTTAAATTGCAAAGTTTTATATTGTCACAGTCCTCACTGGATTGCTTCGCCTGTTTGACATGAAGATAGCTCCCATACATAATTATGGAGCTGACGTTTGGGGATTTTATGATGCCAATGACATTGAAAAACTTCATTTGTCATTTTGTAAATATATTCTTGGTACATCTAAGTCTGCTCCAAATGTATTTGTATATAATGATTTAGGAAGAATTGGTATGCAGTGTATAAGATATAAATGTATTTTGAAATTGGCTAAGAATTCAAATGCCAGAAGATAGATATCCTAAACAATGCTACAATTTACAGTTAAGATGGAGGGAAAATTGTGATTGCTGGGCTAACTATGTTAAAAAGCTTCTATTACATTTGGATTTGGCAATGTTTGGTGTACTCAGGGCATAAATGATGGAGGGGGGGATTGTGATTGCTGGGCTAACTATGTTAAAAAGCTTCTGTGTACATTTGGATTTGGCAATGTTTGGTGTACTCAGGGTGTAAATGATGGGGGGGGGGATTGCGATTGATGGGCTTACTACATTAAAAAGCTTCTATTTACATTTGGATTTGGCAATGTTTGGTGTACTCAGGGCGTAAATGATGGGGGGTGGGGGAATTGTGATTGCTGGGCTTGCTACGCTAATAAGCTTCTATTTACATTTGGAATTGGCAATGTTTGGTGTACTCAGGGCGTAAATGATGAAAATATATTTCTTACACTGTTCTTCAGCCAGAGATGTGAAGATATTTTTAGGCAAAAGCTGCAGGATGGGATTAAGTCAATGATCTTAAGTTTACATAACATGAGTTGATGATAAAACTACTTCTTTGATCTTTTAAAAAAAACATCACTGAATCAGTCATTAGAATTTTACTAGTATCATTTTGCATAAAGGTTGTAAATAATTCTGATGTTAGATTTTTATGTGCAAAGGTGGGTAGATATTTTCTTCCTAATTCTGCATATAGCGGACAAGACCAGCTGCAATACAATGAATTTCATTTTCGATATTAACATTACAAATTTGACACAATCTTTCTTCGTAACAAATATTATTGTATTTTCCCGCTTAACCCCTGATTTGCAAGTTACCCTCTCTAAGAATAGTGATTATGTAACAAAATGCTCCATATCCTAACATTTCTAGTTACCTTGGACAAAGGCATTCTATTCTCAATGCTACAAAAATCTCTTGAATTCTATTGTCAATGACGTATAGAAACGCAGTCTTTTCATTCATTTATTTAATCTTGGCATGAAGCTTTTGCCTAAAAATATCTAAGAAATGTTTGTTCATCATTCACTCCTTGACTACACCAAATACTGACAGGACAATAATTAAATTGAAGCTTTATAACACTGTTAGTCCAGCAATCACAATTTTCTCCCAGTCTTAGTTGTACATTGTAACATCGGTTATGATGCCTCTCTTCTGGAATTTTTTGAATTCTAAGACAGCATTTCAAAATACGTTTATATCTTATATTCTGCATGCTAATTCTTAGTAAGTCATCATATACGACCGTATTTGGAGTAGACTTGTATATACCAAAAATATATTTACATAATGACAAATGACCTGTTTCAATATCATTGGCACTTTGAAACTCCCGAACCTCAGCCCCATTGTTAAGAATGGGAGCTATTTTCGAGTCAAACAGAGATGTGAGGATAATTTAGGCAAAAGCAGCAGGATGAGATTAAGTCGATGGAAAGACTGCGCTTCTACAGGTCATTGGGAGTAGAATTTACTTGTCAAAAATATCTAGAATTGTTGGGAGATAACGATCTTTGTTATATAATCACTATGCTTAGAGTGGGTTAACTTGCCAATCAGAGGTAATACAGGAAGATATGCAAGTATCTGCAATGGGGAAAGATTGTGTTAAATTTGTAACATTATCATCGAAAATGAATTCCATTTTAGTACCACTTGTCTGCTATATGGAGAGATACAAAGAAAAGACTTACCCACCTTTCTGTATAAAAATCCAACTTCAGAAAAATTTAGGTCATTTATACACAATGATGCAAGTAAAATTCTGATGACTAATTTAGCAATATTTACTATAAAAGCCTTAACGATTAGAGAAACTGTTTTATCAACAACTCGTACTACATAAGACTTTAGATCAGTATCACAAATCTTGCTCCTCACAAGTTTTAGGGTTACCCTTACGTCCGTTTGTTTGATTACTGTGCAGTACATACTTGTATCTCACCTATATCTGATAAAAGCAATAATTACTACTTTCATGTATATTACTTCTTATAAATACGATGTTCTTTTGTTATGCACTATAGCATCTTTTTGTACCGCATGATGTATGGATATGTATCATGGGCCAGTGGCCTTTATTACAAATAAACACTATTATTATTATTATTATTATAAAATTCAGTTTTAGATTGGTATGAAATTAATATTTTTCTTATATAGAAAAAGTTAACATTAAAATTATTTCCTCAAATTATGAAATAATAATATGTAATCATCATATATATATATATATATATATATATATATATATATATATATATATATATATATATATATATATATATATATATATATATATTGTTACATGTCTAGGCTCATACAAAAGTAACAAAGAAAAGAGTGAAGCCAACAAGCTTTGTAAAATTTAACAAATAATTTATTTCCCTAGAAAAACAAGATAAAAATATGTAAAAGGACTTACAGTTTATGAATCTAATCCAAAATTAATCCTAGAATTAATAAATATAAGTCCTAGCAATTAAAAGTCCTAAGTGAATCACAGTTCGAATCCAGATGAAGTTCAGAATGGAAGGCGATGACGTCTTCTGTAACCTGTTTTGTGTTGATGTGTCAACAGTTCCTTGTTGAATCACCAAGAATAATAATCCGGCTTTAGAATTCCGAATAATTTCCAATAAACGTCTTGTCCAAGAATTTGAATGAGCACAAGTGTTTCCCAGGGAAAATAAATTATTAATTCCGAAAAATAGAAAATGTCAGATCAAACTGGCAGCAACAGAACTACCTTTCAACTCTGAAGGTATTAATTACAACTGAATTAAATCACTATAATAAGATGAATTATAACCCCGACTGATACACAATTCAGACCCTCATGATGGGTCATGTGATCACTTAGTCCAAGTGATGCAAAAAGCCTACAAGTCGATTATCATGTAGGCCATGGATGGCTTTGAATCTACTGAACTAATATTACTATAAAATTGGATAAAAAAAATTTTTAAAAAGTTGTTTACAACAAACCCGAAACTGGCCCTTAATCTAGGTCACCGATTGATACAATGTAAACAAGCTACTGATTTGTTTACAGTCAAACAGAAGTGAACTGAATTTTCTGGAAAAATGTCAAATCCAGTGAATAAAGTTATCATTACAATAACATGTAATGGAATAAAATAAAAAATAAAAAAAAAAAATTAAAACTAACAAATAAGTAATTAAATTACAT